>LJPH01000611.1:0-120697 GCA_001430925.1 Byssoonygena ceratinophila
CAGAAATTGAAGAATGACAAGCTTACAAGCTTCATGAAAAAAATATAATTATAAATAACAAAACAGAATTTAACAGATAAGACAGTTAAAACAGATAAAACTGATAAAAAGAATAAAATTAATAAAGAGAATAAAGCTGATAAAGCAGATAAAGCTGATAAAACAAGCTTGTCTAAAAAATCTCAGCTTGCCCAAAAAATTCATTCAAGCTGAAAAAATATGTTAGAAATTACAGCTTAAATCAATCAATAAAAGAATTGAAGAAAATTACCAATATCAGCATAAAGAATCAGAAGAACTAATTGGACTGATCCCAATTTTCTGCCAAGAAGAAAATCTCTGTTTATACAAGACCCCCTGAAATGGATAATTAGAAGACCAGAGCAATACAAGCAGTAATCTCAATATACAGTAGAATTCAACAATTAGTTCTTCTGACCCCCTATGCCAACATTGGCAATTTCCTTCAATTCTTTTATCAGCTGATTTGGGCTGTAATTTCTAACACGTGCTGCTCTGCTTACTTGAGTCCCTCGGCCAATGGCAGTCGAGAATTTGGTGGGCGGTGAGTAACTATGTAAGTGTATCAGAAGGTGATTCTGCCTTCTTCTGCGTCTTTCCTGACATCAGATCTGATATCCAAGCACACTCAGTGAAGTGGTCATCGATGTGGTTAGGGCTTATGACTCAACGAATATTTATCTTTCTTCCTGCTCCCTTCTTCCCTTTCTCTTCTTTCTTCCTTTTTTCTTCACTTTTTCTTCTTGTTTTCCACCAAATACCTCAACATTTAATTTCACTCCTCCCTCATTGATTTCGAAGACCTGACCCTGTTGCCGGCACTTCACTACAGCTTCTCAGAGACGTCCTCGAAAATAAACCAGCTTTTGCTAAGATGGCTGTCCCATCTCTTTTGCAGATGGCCCGAAGAGCCTGTGCCAAACAGGCCAAAAGTGAGTTCAATCCCCTAAGCCTTACATTACCTGGCTCTTAGATGGGCATTTGTTTGACTAATCTGTACAAAAGACATTCACGACGTTGGCGATGCGCCATATGATCTCGTTCGGCCTTTGCTTTCGAAGGTCGAGAACCCGAAGCAGTTGGTACGTCTTTGTGATTCATTTGTTTTCCTAACATGTCTGACATATCCCAGCACACGATCGAGACAAACTCACCACAGCTCAAAGAGCACATGGGAGAGCTCTGGATCGAGTTCATCAAACGTGACATCCCGTTTTGGAGGGATGTCGAGCTCCCTGAAGAACCAGAGAGTTGGTACAATTTTTACTGCTCCTTAAGAGAGCAGGCGGCAAAGGAGCTAGAGCTGCAGGCCGAGCAGGTTAAGCGGGCCATGAATGGGCTCACTTCCGAAAAGACCAGGCAGTCGCCCAAGGTGGTCAACGCCATAAAACTGGGTCTTCCCCAAGAACGGCCTACCAGCCTCCAGAAGTACGCCAGTTTCGACCGGAAAATGGGCGGTCTCCAGCCATCATTTGTCTTGACTCCTCCGTCAGGCGAAAAGGGGCTTACACCGTATTCTAATAAGCCGCGCTGGACGTTTGAGAAGCCAAAACTGCCCTCACAGAGCAAGCCCAAAAGGTCGGCTCTGCCAGTTGTTAAACGGAATCAGCGCCTCTGTATCCCAACGCACCAGTTGAACAAAAGGGCATCAGTGGTAAACAAAGCCCCTGTTTCGTTCGTTGAGGATTACAAATACGAGCAGCAACTGGTACAACGGAGTACAGACCGCACAACGAATCCGTCGAGAGGGGTATCTGCTTCAAGTATACGTTTGAGACCAGCCGATTCCAGCATAAAACCAACTTCGTCCACTTTGAAACGTCCGCAAACCATGTCTAGACCCGCCTCATCTCTCTCCGTTCAGCCAAAATTCACTCCTACAACGTCGTTACGCACCCAGTCAGCCGCTGCGAAAGGGTCGCCACCGCAGACTCGAAAGCAAAATCTCAGTTCATCAATGACCAGAACTTCTCAACCAGACACAAAGCAACTGACTCCGCCCAAGACCGCAGTCGTACCCCCATTAAGGCGCCGACCACCTCCGAATCCTCTTTTGACCCCAAAGAAGCGACCGACCCTACCTGCGCACATGGCAACCGGTACTGCTGGCCATTTGACTTCTTCCAAACGCTCTGTTGATTCCAGATCGGATAATTTAACAGAAGCCAGAAGTGCCAAGAAACAACGCATATCATAAATGTACACACTAGTGACATATTTTCGAAGTATCGGATGAACCTTCCTCCCGTTAGCTTCGCACAACAACTCATTTGAGGATTTCAAAGCGTATGGATCGGTTTTACAACTGCGATTTTTATGAGCATATTATACCCAGGACATATCATGGCGATTACGGCGGGATTATCCTTTGACGAGGTTTCGGGATGGCGCTTTTGCGATATCTGACGATGTTCTACCAAACTTCTTTGGGCTGGCGTTGACGGGATTTAATTATGGATTTGTTTTAAGGCGGCGCCCTTCAACCGACCTTTTTATCCCTCTTGCGCGTGAGAGGTCTTTCGCCAACCGAAATGGATGTTGTATATCATCTAGGTTTTCAAAGGACAAGGAGTTTTGATTTTTTTTCTTTTTAAATTTCTAACCATTTTGCCTATGTCTACTGTACATTATTACATTGCATACTATTCATCTGATGGCGAATGAGCAAAGCTGATACGAAGTTCATCTCCCTAGTTCCTGCATCTTTTTTCAATTCTAAATCAATTCATTAAATGTAAACTGTACAAATCATGAAAGGAATCGCTGTAGCTTTCGTGCATTGGCTGTATCTACAAGATAATTAGTGTCGAAGACATGTCATCAAACATTCTTTGTGACGAAAATACCCAGTGATTAAACTTCAAACCCGAAGGTCATCACATCAAGGGAAAGCAAAAATCTGGGTTGAAGCATGTCCCACATACGCCGAGCTCCAAATCACCCGTATAGAAAGGACCCCCGGTGGATGCAGTCTCCCAATTCACTGCATAAAATAACTATATTATTTACCATCGTTTCCTCCAGAAAACTGGCGTCGCTGTAAGAATCTCCGACTCGGCTCAGGTATAAGATGTGGATAATTGACGCTCCCTCGTTTGTTTCTCGTCCACGCTTTTCCTTTTCTTATCGCCCTATCGCCGACCTAGTTTCCGCCTCGAAGTGCGAGGACGAGATGAAGGGTCGCTCCGCCTTCAAGATTATAATCTTGCGCGGTCTTGTCATCGGCCCTGCGTGTAAGGAGAAACATTAACCGTAAGCTCTTCTTCACGCTTGGGGATGGACTTATGTGATTGTGCTTTTGCGTACATCTGTTTCCCGCCAAATATCAGACGCTGTTGGACAGGTGGAATGCCCTCTTTTTCTTCTACGCGCTCCTTAATACGAGAGACCTATGTAATCGCGAAAGATTTCAAAAGATTGTTAGGGAATGCTTTTGAGCGCGCGGCGGTCCGCTGGAATCTGGGTACGTGGGGTGGGGAAAGGAAGCAGCTGGGATCGTACTTTGAAATCTGGCTCAATGTCGAGTTCGATCTCTTTGCCTGTGAGGGTTCGGACTCTGTTGGTTTGGCAGATCAGTTCCTTGTGTTTTTGCATTTTCCCGCATCTGGGCGGATGGGGTGCCATACTTGATTAACATCTTGAATTTGGGTTCTCAACGGCTGGCTTGCCCAGGTGAGCAACGAAGGCTTGTGGACCACAAACAAGGATTTGAGTAAGGATTGAAGGAAGAGGTAGAAGAGGAAGAAGAATACTTTCTGCTATGACAAATGGCAGTATGTGAGCTGGTGTGGGCGGGAAGGGATTGGAGATGGCGGGGTGTTTAGTGAGATCGATAAGAGGTGGGGTGTTATTAAGCGTTGCCTGGAATGACGACTAATCTTGCAACAAAAACAAAGCTGTTCCTGTGCCTGTGTAACTACTGTACAGAGGACATAACGGGTGTTCTGCCAAAGCCATACTTCTAGAGAGAGAATTTCCAGACTTCAAAGCTGATACTAATGGTTTCCTCAAAAAGTCTTGTGATACAGAACATAGGGTCAAACACAATGGATAAAGCATCACACTTTATAGATGATATCAAACCTTACACGGACATATCACTGCACCATAATCCGTAGTTTATAGCATAGATTGGATATTCGAAACATATGTCCTCTAGCCTCTAGGCAAACATCGAAGATATGATGATTTCCAAGCCCCAGGATTACACTGGCAAGGTCCGATCCTCACTCTTGCAGACCCTGACAAGACACGAAAGACGGAGCCTTCGAGTAGCTAACCTTTCACACAATTTTCTCGCTTCCTTAGTTTGCCCATGTTGGGAAATTGTGACGAACTTCGCAGCGCTTTCAAAACACATCACTAATTCGAAGTTGAAAGATAGCAAAGCCTTGTGAAGTATTTCCTCTGATAATTAAGGTTGCCGAAGATAATGATCAATGCCAAAGTCTCGGAACAGCAGATGCTTGCCGAAATGCTTCTGACTTCTTCTCTTTTCATTTGAAGATTTGAATGTCCGGATTTCGTTTGCAATATTGGTGTAAAAGCGCATCAATTTGCTCTCGCAGTGTAGACGGCAACAGAGTCCCCGCCCATCAAGGAAAGCCATTCACCTGTAATGATTAACACGCTGGATAAAAAGGCACGTCTTGGAGAAACCGGGCTGAAAGTGGCTGGCGAAGTCAACCTGCGACCGAGTGAGCCTAACGCACAAGATTCGGTAGACTCCCCAGTAGCTGGCTCATACTTTTCAATAGCCAGTTGCGATGATTCTGAGGTTCTGATGAATATTTGCTGGATGTTGTCGGCGATGCAGGATCAGGGAGCAAAAACTGCGGTGGGGGGATTTGGCGTGGTGATGGTTGCCTAATACGGTTAGCGTCGTTCGGGAGTCCCATAAGCGAAGAGAACGCACACTTCCACTTCCGCACTGCGTGATTCAACGACGAGACGACAACGACCACACCCAGCTTGTGATCCGGCCAAATCAGACAAAATGGTAAGATAGCTTTTCCTTTGTGACTCAAAATTCGAATTATCCGCAAGAGAAGGATTCAGACGTGCTGCCGGGAGGGGAGGGAATTCATCGAAGCTCCGGATGCCGAAGCATCCTCGATTCTCGAAACGGAAACACATTCGCGAATTGGAAAGGATTCGGATTCAGAAACGCGTTAACGGACTCGCTTCGCCTCGATTATCTTTTTCTGTTGAGCTTCATCATATGGACACGGAGCGGACCAAGGAGGGGCTAGGGCTCTTCGCGAAATTTGCGGGCAAGGAAGCCAAATCCACCATCGCATACTTTCCATTCCTGACCTACGAACACTTCTGCGGGCGACTGAATTTTGATTCGGAATAGCACTGGATCATGGGGCTGATCACGATTTGTATTTTGGGGTTTTTTATTTGATTGATAACCACGACGGCTGACCAGATTGCAATTGGCAAATTTGAACTAGGTCAACATCCCAAAAACCCGCCGGACGTACTGCAAGTCCAAGCAGTGCAAGAAACACACCCAGCACAGAGTCACCCAGTACAAGGCTGGAAAGGTGAGGACGCTACATCCCGAATTCCTTCCATTCCAACATCCACGTTCATTGAAGATATGAGTCGGGTGGAGGGGGACCTTAATACGGTGTGAAGAAAACATTGACTAAGCTCTTTTTCTCAATCGTTTTAGGCCTCTCTGTTCGCTCAGGGTAAGCGTCGTTACGATCGTAAGCAGAGCGGTTACGGTGGTCAGACCAAACCAGTATTCAGGAAGAAGGCAAAGACCACCAAGAAGGTTGTTCTGCGATTGGAGTGCACCGTGTGCAAGACCAAGGCACAGCTCGCTCTTAAACGATGCAAGCACTTCGAATTGGGGTACGTATCTTTATCCATGCTGTTCCTGTCTATCCCAACATGCAAAACCTGCGGGTCACTTTTTCGGACAGATGGCTAATTTACGCTCTTCCAAATCAATAGTGGTGATAAGAAAACAAAGGGTGCCGCTCTCGTCTTCTAAACGTTTCTTTATTGATAAAATCGAAACTATCATGGTCATGTCATGTCGCTTTTCATATCGGTTCTATTTTCCTGTTTTCAAGGCATGGCGGCGAAAGCTCTGTAATTAGGGCAAATGACTGGTTATAGGAACGGAAGTCATGAGCATCATTCCAAGATCTTGGGGCTTCTAACACGTATCTCTGTTCTGCGGATCCCAAACCTTTCAATAGTGGCATTGTGATTTTAGGATCGATTGGATGTCACATAGAAGCGCTTGGCGCAAACCTTCCAGTTCCCTAGCACTGTCAGACGATGCTTCCGGGGGAACAGAAATGGGAGAGAACATTGCTATCTCAAGGAATTCAAAAAGACACTTGATTTCGCATCCATAGGCGGCACATTTCGTCGATTTCCAATGTCCAGCCCTACAAAAGCCCTCGGGGGGTTAAATAGCTCTTCTGCATCGACATCTTGGCCTCTGAATATCCTCACGCCTCACTGAACAATGATTGAGATCTACATATTCTTGATCCGGCTTTATGTACCCGCCCATTTTTATCATCACGTCCAACTTCTCGTGATCTTGCCAAATCTTGATATCCTCCAGCAGATTCCCATCGACTAGAAGGCAGTCCGCATTATAACCCGGTTCAGATTTTCACAGACCATATATAAGTTCCGTGGGTCCAGGCGAAGCCGTACTCTCTACTTCTACAAGTAAGTGATCATTTCTGACTAGTGAAAATATTCCTTCGACCGGGCTACCATTTTGATCAATGTAGGATACATGAAATATCCTACCGACTCCCTGTCCGATGCACAACGCACTCTGAATCCCGGGCCTGTGGCCGGGGGCCTCATCCACACACGCAGCCGCCTTCGTCGGTGGCATAACAGTCTTCGGCGCCCCGAGTCTCTGTGATCTGGTCGCCAACCACTTACTGGTGGCTATGCAGATTGTATTGGCTAGACGTCACCATGCTCGCCAAGGCTTGTTCATAGCCATGAATCTTTTCTAAGAGTCGGGATCGCTGAGAGCCCACCCTCTTACCCTTGTCTCTGAATACTTATAAGTTCAGTCATTCAATATCAATGATGCATTCCACCGAGAACCAACAGAGTGGCAAGAATAGACAGTGAAGTACTCCATACAGAGTACATAACTCATGATCCTTCACACCAGGGCTGATTGACAACCTTGAAATCAAACATGATCCTTCCAAGTCTCTGATTGATTGGTAGCCTACTGGAAGGGACAAGAAGCTAAGACGTCAGGTCAGTGAAGTTATACACAACCTGCGAAGCCGAGGTCGTGAAGAAGGCCATTGACTGCCCAAGTGATCATTGAGTGTTAATCTATGCTGGCCCAGCGTCCGTTTAAGACGGTATAATGGCTTCCAGCACAGAATGAGCTATTATCGTATGATATCATAGAAAATTTCGTGCAGAATCTTCCAACATTTATAGTAGATTGGATACACCCTGCATGAGCCTTGTCCGCTACACTGGAAACATGTTGACAGTTCGTCAATTACCATGAAACCACTTCATAACAAAACGTCACTTGTCAAAGACAAGCTAGAAAAAAAAGGGTCTTAACATTAGCTATTCAAGGGAGTAGCCTAGCGAAGCTCACTGGTGACTGGCAGCAACACCTGACTAGATGCCAAATATTGGGCTATAGTACCAACCGGAGAAAAGAAAATTGTAACAGTGATATGACGGGAACATGTTGTAGATCTCTCATAAAAACTGGCGAAGACCGCTCACGCGACACTTATCCTTCTGTAGGCTTCCACCCATGCTTCCAATCCGTCGCGCAAGAATAATATATAAAATAGGAGAAAAAACAAGGGTATCATTGATTCTGGAAAAAACCAACACACGACAGGAATTCAAAGCCGCAAAGGGGCAAACCCTTAACTAGTTGGGCCAATTCTTCTACTCCGTAATGTCACCCTGGATTCTTGATCACATCGTCGTTCCCAATACCCATGACGCAACGATAACGACAGCGACAGCGATCGAGGGTGTCGTAATCGGGCCCGCACTTTTTTTTCGTTTCATGAAGCAAGTCCCGAATAAGTCATTGTCAGTGAAGCAGCCGAGCACCTTGGAACTGTTCCCTTCGGCGACGCAATACTGAAAGCAATCGTTGTCGTAGCTGACGAATTCCGAGCCTTGCCCGCAACAGCGTGTTGCTATTGTCACTGCAGTGTCATTGTGTTTATAATTGAAAGCACAAATATCTGCAGGCACTGAGGATGGACTGGGGAGGTAATTTGGGCAGGTTGAATTCATGTTGGCTGTTGGCGTGAGGATCTGTGTGGAGGTTGTTGGTTTCTGTCGTCAATTAGCGCGAACTCCTTTTGACAACATCCCAGGGATGGAACCTACTCTGGCTCAACAACAACTGCACAAATGAACATAGAGGTTTGACAGAGAGTTGATAGAGGGTCTGGTGATGAGAATTGACGAGCAAGAGCTTACTCCTGCAGCTACTGAATATGAATAAATAGATGAAAATCAACACCCTGACAAGGAGGAGAATTCGAACCACTGCTGCCAGCCAAGATGGCAAACTTCCTCATCTTTAAATGTTGTTTTCGAACCAGGTCCCCTGCGAAGAGATGAGCGTATCCCTGCAGGTTCTCACTGTGCATAACATTCTTTCTGTTGGTTATGACGCTCCTCAAAACCCTTATGCATCAGACATCAGATATACAGACAAAATCCATCCCGAAAACTGATTGACCATGGACGTTGAAACATCATCCACATGATGTCACCAGATGTTATGGGAACATGTTTCAAGTCAAGAGCAGCAGTGTTGCTGCTGCATTGACCGTTTAGGGCTGTCAATCATGCTGGGATGGTGCACGCCACTGCCTGTATGGAGTCTTTCTCACAGCGAAAAAGGCTACAGTCCCAGATGTTGCTCCTATTCTTGGAGCAACCGCGGAGCAATTGTCTGCTTTCAAGCACTGGCTGTTAGCCAAGATTCAACTTCAACTCAGGACACAGCCCATTCTGGATATGCCAGGCGTGGGTGATTTCTCATATGCCCCGGACCTGTGGCCCACTGCGGGATGGCTGGCGATCTCAGTCTTGGAGTTATACCCAAAGCAACAGCAAAAACAGCTCCCTAAGCTTCGGCAACGTCGACTTTCCAGAAAAGCGCCGGGTAAGGTTGGCTTCAACGTCTAACTGATCCAATCCTAGAACGGCAGGCGCGGATTGTTACTCATCTTCCCCCAGACATTGCTCATAGCAGGAAAGCTGGGAATACCGGTCAAGGTTCTTTGCCTTGATACAAGAGCAAACAGTTAACTGTGCTCAAGCACTGGTTACTATCAGGCCAGCCGTGGCGAGGCGAAGTTCAGATACTTGACTCCAGTGGGAAGACGGCATGACATCAATCAATCTCTCTCGGGCAACAGTCAAGGCGGAACGGCTACAGTGTTCTGAATGAACGGTACGAGTTGAGCAAAGGGCCATCAAGCTCTCTGTACCGTTTTGCCAAAGATGATATAAACTCCACTGATCTCCTTGATCTCCTGGTCTTTTTCATTCAACTCCAACATCAACCCGTATCGCCTCTCGACTCCAGAAAAACAGCTTCTATACAATCAAATTATCTTCAATTATGATTTTCCTTACCGTATCGTGCCTTTTGGCTCTTCTTTCTCTGCCTTTGAATGTGCTTGCAGGTGGCTTTCCTATTCCATGCGTTATCTTTTCAGAGTATGAAACCCACAGCGAAGAAGTTGTCGATGGCGACACATATGCGGGAGCTCTGGCGTGCGAACCCGCTGCAGGAGGTATGCCAAAAAAAAAAAAAAAAAAAAAGACATTCATTTAAACTCGGCAACCCTTCAACTACCTTTTGACGCTGACCCGTGATCCTTTGCAGACTGTCCCGTTGGCACCTCCCAAACATTCAGCATGGAAGTAGCAGTTACAGTGGGACTTGGGCTCGGTGTCGACGTGAAAAAGGCCAGTGCCGGCCTCAACGCCGGCGTCTCCTGGTCTCTATCGCACGGCACCATCGACGTCGCAACTCCCGTCTGCCCCAAGGGTGAATACACTTGCGGACTTGCAGTTGTCCCATCCGTCTACGAGGTCAAGGGCCACATAAACTACGTCCAGTCCGGACCCCAAAGCTGCCCCAAAGCGAGAGAGGGCGGCGATTATACTATCCGATACCCGATGAAGGACAGGGAGGGTAAACTAATCGCCAGGGTATATGCTTGCGCATGCCCAGAAAGAGAGCACTGGGCCGACCCAGGAGCTCCACGGAAATGCCCCTTCAACTGCAATGGGAGTTAGTTGAACTACTGCATGGAAGGAATTTTGAGTTGATGTATGGCTTTCTCGAGTGGAACAGTGAATGAGAATTTTGATACTTTATAGTTTGCTCTGGCTGTATCTGTGTGTACATGCTGGTTGTGTTCATTCAATACAGCAAACATGAGAGAGAGGGATTGCCCATTGTTTGTATAAGCTACTAGTTTTTGTGTTTTTGATATCATATTTGAATATATTTCCAGTTCTGTTTTTCTATCTCAAGTGCTCTTGTCTGTCTTCATATCTTTACCAAACTCTAATTATCTAATATGTGTTTGGTTTGCTTCTGTAACTACCATACTACCACATAACTAATGTTGCTGAGTCTAAATAACTCATTCACCAGACGCATATTTTGCTCAAGATCAAAAGTGAAAGACTAGGACTTATTTGTGGATTTAGAATTATCAAACCCTCCTGATAAGTTATTACCCCCCGAGATGGTCCCCGCCCCATTAACTTAGTTAGTCTTAGAGAGTTACTCTGACAATTCAGAAGCACTGGTTACTAAATTAAAACCATGGTTTCCAAATGAATGTCAATTAACTATAAATAAAACTGTATGGTCATAGTAAAAGCCTTCCGAAAAATTGTCAGATAACCACCAAAGTTAACTTCATGTCTCATTATCATCACAGTCTCAATTATCCATAATCAACAGACCCAGAAGAACCAACTGAATGAGAAAACAAAAAAGGATATAGGAAAAGGGGTATGGAAGCAAAACAGTGGCAAGGGAATAAATACACAGCTGATGAAAAAAGTATTTGCAAGTTTCCAACAGAGAAAGCACAAACAGCCTACCCACCCAGCTTTTTTATAAACAGCCCTGTAAATAAAAGCGGTCAGGCAAATCAATCACGGCACCAGATTCCGGTATATGGATGGTTCCAGTTGCCTAGTAGTGACTGACTTAGTGTTCATGTTCATGACTTCGAGCAGCGGGGGGCGGATTCCGTGATTGAGGAAGGCGATGGCGGCGCTGAGAGTATATGTGATCATTATGTTCGCGTGAGTGATTATATCCGTCAACGGTGGAGTCACTGTCATCTGTTTCGTATCCGTTATCATGGTGGGACTCTGCCGAGGCATAATCAGGCTGAAGGTCGAATTGCACCATTTTCGTCGCAGGCTGGCTTGTAGATCTTGGACGTCCTTTGAAGGTAGTCGTTTTAAGAGCTTTATCTGGAAACGATGACTGCCTTGTGTTGGGAACCGGACGGGAATGTCGCTGCTTACGGCCATTGGCTTTATTTATACCTACGAGTCGGTGTGTTAGTGAAAGGGGCAATTTTGTGTGTGCTAACTGAACCCACCCTCATAGGAATCTTGGTACTGTTCAGTGGAGAGGGTGGATTTCGGCACAGCACTCACATTCTCATCACCCCGAGCCTGCACATGCGCATAAGGTTCCCGGGGCGGAGGTGGGTAGTTGTAAGGCTGAGGAGGCGGGGGTGCACCTGGAGGCGGTGGATAATCAGTATGATTATATGCTCCATGACTTAATGGCGGCATTGGCGACGATCCAGGTGGTGGATAGTCGGAAGAACCGTAGGGACGAGGGCTTGGCGTTGGCATCGCCGTATGGCCAGGAGGCGGCGGGAATTGGTTGGTTTGAGGGTAGAAATTGCTAGGTGGGTACGAGGAAGCACTTGGCGGAGGCGGAGAGGGTGGATAGACTGCGGGATCGTAGGTATCATCGTATGAATCTTGGGTCCCCCGGTCTTCCTCTTCTTGTTGTCGTTCATGCCCTGTGATTGCCGAACATGTTAGCATATATAAATTTGTGAGAGGATGGGTAAGTTTAGAAGCCAAGAAATTATAAAAGATGGGTAAAAATACCTACTTCTATCCCTCTCATTCTTCTTTCGCTCTTTTCTTTGTGTGTACTCGTGCGCAGCGATTCCTGCGGCACCGGCAGCAGCTAGACCAGCAGTTGCAAGATCCCTAGATCGACTCCGTCCGCTATGTTTGGTACGATGTCTTCTGCTTCTCCTATCAGAAGAGGACCCGCTGTCCGCTGACGGACTGCGTCGTCTGCTGTGGCTATGCTTGGGGCGTGCGTAATATGGGCTTTCGGGTCTGCCATAGTAATCAGCAGCAGGGATGCGCCCGTATACTGGATCTTCCCCATATTCAATCAAGTGTGGTGGAACACTAGATGGAGCATCCGAGTATGATCGTGCTCTGCTTTTAGACCGTGATCGACTGCGCGAACGTCGTGTTTCTTTTTCTTTTTCTTTTTGTACTTCTTTCTTAGACTTGTTTTTCTCGTAGATGGCGGCAATAGCAGCACTCCCTAAGCCAGCTGCAGCTATAGGAATTCCTGTTCTGATGCGACTGCGAGAGCGACCTTTTCTTGACCGAGATTTGCTGCGCGCATGTTCAATCAAACCAGCGACTGCTGCACCAGCAAGACCTGCTTCCGCCATTCGTTTGTTGCGATGCTCTGGATTCCGTGCATCGGACGAGGAAGATGACGAAGATGAGCGACGACGACGCGATTTGCTTCGGCGCCGCGAGCGACTCCGGCGACCTGATGACTTCTCCTTTTCATTTTTTTGGTCCGAGTGTTTCTTGGCTAAGGCGACGGCTCCTGCAATTGCGGCCGCACCCAAGCCAAGTCCAGCAAGTGTGCGCGCTCTGGAGCGTGATGATGAGGAGGATCGGCTACCGTGCTTATGATAGCGCCGGTGATGGTACCGATAACGGTGGCGACGGTAATCCCCTCCATCAACTGACTCGCAGCGGCGACGACTCTTGCTTCGAGGGCGACTTTTGCTTCGGTGGCGGCTTCGAGCTCTCACGATGGCGTCTGCGGCGAGAACACCGAGTGTGCCTGCACCAACGTCCTTGCCTAGGCGGGCTAGAGTGCTTCTGTCATCTTTTTCTCCTCCTTTTCTGCTTTGGTGCCGGATCAGCTCTGCTGCGCCTACGCCAACAAGAGCGCCCTCGGCGAGATGTCGTCGATAATCATGAGGACTTTCATCCCTTTCATTGCGACAGACATGGACCATGTCATCATCACTGCTGCATCTCCCCCTCCGTGGGCGGGAGCGTCGGGGGCTCTCAGCCCGATGGCTTCTCACTTCGTATTCTGTTGGCCGTCCATTGTCATATTCCCGAAAACGTCTATAGTAATAATAGTCATCATCTCTAAGATCACGACGGGCAACCAAGCGATCATCTATCGCCTCAGAACGATGGATGATCTGGTAGTCCGAATCTGATCTAGGAGAATAGTTGGAGTAGGTGGTACCCCGATAAACAGCTGGAGCATTCATGATTGTCAGTAGAGCTCTTGTTTATTATCAATCAGAGCTCGCTGTGTGATACAGCATGTAGCAGAGGAGGAAGGGGGAGGGGAGAAGAAATATGTATGAAAGGGAAAAATGGGGACCCACGGTCAAAATCAGTCTCTAAGTTATATTCGTAATCGTAGCGTCGAGGCATGGTGTCCCGGTCTTCCCGGTCCACAGTCCGTACTGCGAGCTGACGCTCGCCGGGAATATCTCGTCGAGAGGCAGCGGGACGGTCGTCTGCAATGACGTAACGCTTGATAGTGGAATAGCTAGTTCTGGGATCGGAGTGGCGAGACTGTTCGTCCCAATCGCGATCCCGTTCTCTGGATGTGTAACTCATCTATGCTGGTGAAAAACTGAATGAGACTTGAATTGGGGTCAAGGGAAAGCAGTGCCGTGAGAACCAGGAGAGAAAAAGAGAAAAAAAACTGGCAATTGGGACGATCGGTCAACAGTGCATAAAAGGGAGATTGTAGAGGGAAACACTAAATTGAGGGTATCTCCAGAGGGCTTGTGACCACTATCGACAAGGCTGAACCTGAATCACTCGAGAACAAGATGTGGCGGAGGAGAAGAGAGGGGAGAGGGGGAGAGAGAGCAAGTTGGGAAGAAAGAAGCGATGAGGACGTCAGAAGGAGGGGCAGGGCTGGCGCTGGTTACCGTCACAATACCCCTTTAATCGCGCAGAATGAACGCGAATACAGTGGTCAAGACAGGTAATTACCAATCGGGGTGTGGATGCCACGAGGAGCTGGGCGGCTGTGTGCACAAGGGGAGAGCGAGGCTGTCGCACAGAGAACAATGGAAAACACCCCGAAAGGCGTGGTGGATGGCAGCCAGCACTCACTGGAAATAGCACAGGCCATCTCACCCGCGATGACGAGGGCCAAGCACGTTCAATCCCACGTCGAGATTCCACTTTGCTCGATGCCGCTGAACCGCGGAGAAGTCCTGCTGGTGGATGATAGTTGTCTCGGCAAACCGGTCATTAGTTAACTAGCTAACTATACCGATCAGTTGTGAGAAAAGCTTTGAAAAAAAAAAACAGAGAATTGAGTCAAAAGGCAACCATTCCTGTTCATATATACCCTGGAATGGCCTGGGATATTGGGTACGCTGATTTGCCATTGGGCGTATGGTGGACGCCTTATTTTGATTCACAATTGGAAAAGCGCACCTCAGCCAGGCGTTGGGATCATCTGCAAGGGAGCCTGCAGGCGTTTTGAGCACTGCATATACGCGAGCCTCGCGCCCAGTTCCCGCCTTGACCATGGCTGCCGGCCAATGATTCCTCTGTTCTCGAACTGTTCCCTCCGAAAAATGGGATTGTGTGGACAGCCTTCTGCATCCCCGTCGGCTTTCCCCGCACGTCGCTCGGAGCCGCAACATTATCGCTGGGCCGTTAACCTATAAAACAGGCGCCTTGCTTCGGATCGCCATACTCTGTGCTTATCGTCCATTTGGTTGATGTCAGATGCCTGACGTTGGGATACACTTTCATTGTCATCCCGATGGCAGTGTACTGTACCATGGTTGACTTCAGGGAAGAAACTTTGCATTTCCCATCAACCAGCAAAAGTGCCTTGGGATCACAAAGAGTGGTTGATCAGTCAAGCGCTTCCGCCCGCTTTCAATCAGGGATTATTATGTCTACGGAAACTGCATACGGTATGCGAGCCTCATGCTGGTCGAAAGGACATTTTATTGGCAAATACCAAGGCGCTTTGCTGCACTTCTAGTGAATGCGGCGCATTCCCATCCCGGAAGGTTTTTGAGTCAGCCCTTCTTGGGCTTTTGAATGGACATTGGATTTTCATTTTCTACAAAGGAGCGAGTTTACCCCTGCCCTTGCTCTCTGGCGTAAGTCACACAAAGTCTCGGTCATACTAATCTCGGATATATCACATCCTGCTAGTATTAATGACGACCTTAGTTTACTTCGTGACTTGTGAATTTGTGACAGCATGTTGGATTGAGTATAGCGAATACCCAGTTGAAACACCGGAGAAATTCTGATTTCACTGGTCATCATGCACAGCATCGTCGACACTGGGCCAAGGCCCAAGGATGATATATCACTGTATATTATTATCACCAATAAGGGTTGTGTTCATCAGTTCAGGTCAGGAAAAGGAAGATACCTCGTCAGAATCGAAGGATTCTTTGATCGATAGTTTCGATTCAGTTAGCCCGTCGTTCGAAGTTAAACATGCGTTATGGTTGTCCAAACAGGCGATATGAAAAACATTCCAGCAGCCAGCGAACCTTTGCCAGTTCGAATCGGTGATCTCCTGTGGTATACACCATTCCTTCTCGTGGAAAGAGATAATGAAATCATTCCAAATGGCTTCAGCCTTACGTCGTATAAATATTCACAAATGTTTAGAATAAAGAGCATCAACAGTTCCTATCATAGTCAAACACACGGAGAAATTGATACCATGCATGCTGCCTGAGAGCCGGAAGTCTGGTGGATATGTGTCTCCCGAGGAAAAAGGTAACGTCGTACTCCGTAAAAGATAGGGAATTGCTGCTATCATAGTAGTTCGCATTCCATCGCGATCTCTCAACAGTTATATAGGAGGCTGATACTTTTCGCTTGATTGGACACGGTATCCGGCTTCGCTCAAAGTCGGACTTGCTAGCCAGTGATAGCTGACATACGAACAACGGCCCAGAAAGACCACATGATCTAAGAATGGCAAGCGTGGTGGCCTGATTCTGAAAATTGCTGGCTTTGGGAAAAAGGTTTGGGACGAGATTCTAAGCATGAGGACCTTGACCGAGACAGCACAAATTTCAATAGGGCGCATGGCGCCCTCAAACACGAAAGCTGGATCCGGGCGACTCATCAGCTCTTTCTGTCGGCGTACAAACTGCACGCAAGGGAAATATAAGCACGACGAAGTTTGCGTTATAAAAGCATAGTAAAAATTCCGGGACCGTATTTGTGCTGTTCAAATATTTTGTTGAGATGAATTAAACTGGATGATCTTGGTCCTTCATAATGCGTAAAAGTCATTGGCTTGCGGTTCAAGACAAAATCGAATCTTCACCATTCCATAAGATGAGAGAAAAGCAGCGTTGTGAATGCTATGCCTTTTTGTCTTTCACTGTAGCAAGGCCAAAGATAGTTCATTCAAACACGATTCTGCTGGGTAACAACGCATTCGTCGTTAGAACCCGGAGCCGAAGCAAGGGTTTCGGCGGTAGATCTGTGCTTCTCAGCAATGCTTGGGGCCTGATGTTTCTGATGAAGCTGTTGGGCGGAAGGACTTGGGCCAGCATACCGTGCTATAGAAAAGTCTTTCAACCCGTCTCCAGTATGCGATATTTCCAAAGAGCCCTGCTACATCTAAGAGCCAAATGAGTAGCATACCACACTTCTTATATCTTCTTTTTCCGTCCGACCGTTATGACCAAGTAATCATAACAGTACACAATGCATTGTGTATGATGAGCCTAGGTGGCCCGACACCAGGCGCTATTGAACAAACACAGCCAACTTTCAATCACTGAAGAGATGATCAAAGAGCTTTTCATCACCGTCTTTCCCAAAGAAACGTATCAACCATGCAGGAGTCCAGGGTTTGTTGCACGGTATAAAATCACTTGATTACATATCCATGCTTCCTGTTGATCTATTCATACCAAGCCAATCGAGGAAAGAGAGGGAGAGAGAGAGAGACTGGACTTTGAAAGTGTGAGTTGTTCAGTTCTTTAATATGGCTTTTGTGTGAATTTTTGGTATTGCTGGCTCTCTCCAGGTTGTCATTTGTTGAACCAACCGGGATTTGATGCTGTCTCAGAGCAACCCCCGTACCACAAATAAAAATTGCGGTGCAACCAGAATTTTACCCCGTGTACGGAGTAACTGTGATTCCTCAAGTGATGTCTCAAGATCACAGAGCTGCAAGGACTCGACCTTCGTCCTCCAGAGTACTCCGTAGAGGTACAAGATCACTGGCTGTGTGGAGCACGCCAACCAAGTCTAGATGCTGAGCAGAGTGTTCTGGCCCAAAGGTTGTGGTGCTAAGGACAGAGCTAGCGCAACTTATAGTGTTGGGCGAGTTGTTGTGTGAGGCGTTTGGACACATCATGAATGAAACCTGCAAAGATCCTTGACAGAAGACAACGTTCTGGGAAAGTTGGAATATTGTTCCATCTCACTCAGAACTCTGTTTTCTGGCTGTTCGACACACTGGTGGTAGCATCTTGACCGGTATCACCGTGTGCCAGTTCAATTGCCTGCACACAGCAATGGCAGAGCAAATGGCAGAGAAGGGGGATCCCAATAAACAAAAATGTGGGCATGGGGTTTTGGAGTACATACATACAAGGAGTGACAACATTAGAGGAGCTGATCAATGGCGGTCAGTCGACGTATTGGTATGAAATCAACATACCATTCCATTCTGGGTGATATCGGGGGGACAGTGGTATTTTCACCTGAAGGTTCATACAGAAGATCCATGGATGGCTTCGATGGATTTCTTTCTGGTGATATCTCGGGCTCGTGAAGGGACTTGAGGTTGTGAGGACTCTTGGGGCCATTCGTGTATGGCTCGGTAATTTCCATACGGCGTGTGGCATTTTACACGTAAATCATGGCTCAACGGCCTGTACTGTATGGTCATAATCTGTACCAGACGAGGGTGAAATTACCAAGGCAAGTCCACTGTGGTCACTTTCGACGATGATGACGGAACCGCCACCTCCATCACCACCGCTGCTGCCATCATATCATCATCATCATCATCCTCCTCCTCTTCTTCTTCTTCTTCTATCAATTAGGCCTTCTTCACCTCCATTCATTCCTCCACCATATCTGCAGGGATTTGAACTTTGAGCTCAATACCCCCAGTTTCTTCGTTGGTGAATTCTTCGCTCCGGGATTCTGCTGAGGTCCATCGGCTCTTCGAATTCGTAATCCTCTCACAATTCCCTTTCTTCCTTTCAGATACAGTTCCCCCGTGCTTCTTCCGCTTCACTTCTTATAACGTCTTTGCTGGGACCGTGGGTTCCCTGGTTGTGTTCAACAATTAATATCTTACAATTCCTGACGTGGGCCACCCTCATTGGTCTCATCGACGCTAAAAGCCAATCCACACCACCCCTAGCAGTGCTATCTGCACCTCTGAACGAGCAAGGGAGAAGACGAAGTCTCACCAGAATCATAGTTTACGGTACACCAGGAACGTGGCGCCTGTTTCCCGACGTTTCCTGACCTGATCGATCACACCGACCAATCCAGCGTACCGATTTCTACCTGCTCGTCTGCCCAACACCTTTCCGACAACCATCCGCCCCCAATATCATGCAGTTCCGATGATGTGGTCAACCTCAGTGGAACAATAACCATTGAACGGCTTCTCTTTGGCTCTCTCAACCTCCCGGCTTGCGAATCACACCAGTAAACCAAACAAACAAGATTCCAACCTCCGCTTCGCTTCCCTTTTTCAGCAAACCTCAGCATGGAATATTTTGCCTAGGCGCTTTGAGATTGGGAGCTGGCACATAATTCACTAACCAAAATTGCAGGCGGGTCCCTGCGTGCGTGAAATACCTCTCCAGATTCGATATTCCATAAGAAATAGCCTCACCTCGCTGTCCCACTGAGCTTCCGCTGCACCACCTTAGTTCGTATCCGCCATCATGTCATTAGGCAATAAGACTGGCCGACGAAACCCTGATTGGGAGATGCCGACCTCTGTGACCGCTCGCAACGCGCAACGCGGCCAAGGCCATCCTTCGTCGATTCCTCAGGCTCCTTCCTCCATCCGCGATGTGCAATCGAACGGTACACCGCAGCCATCGAAATATCTCTCGAACGGCGAACCCGTTCCACCGTCGTTCACGAGCACGTTGGCTTCTTCCCGAGAGACCTCTCCTACTAGAGCGCCGTTCAGGATCGTAAACTCAACACCAACATCGAGGTCCGTCTCAAGATCTCGCAAGAATAGTCAGGAATTAGGCCCAAGTCGAACACCAAGCACTACTTCAATCGGCCACACATCTATACCGATCGTCCTTGATTTGCAGGGCAGCCCCGTTGACTCAAGCAAACCACACATTCCACCACCCTTCACAGATGATTCGATAGATTTATTCCAACCGAACAAGTCAAATATGCCGACGAAATCTGGCGACCCGCCTCTGCAGTGGCCTATATCGAATAGGCTGAAGTCACCACCGCCGGGTCTATCGCCCCGAAGTCCTTTGCAACGTACAACTTCTCCCAGGCGCGCAGAAGAGGATGGAGCCTCTGCCAATACGTCGAGCAAGAGGTTTCCCGCGGGTAATGACAACCCGTTGTCTCCGGATAAATATCCCGAAATGTCAGAAGACGTTCAATTTCAAAACCTTAGCCGCTGTTTGGGCCGGGGAGCCGCACCTACCCTTGAAACAGTCCAGGAGGGTAGGGTCCCAAGCCTTACGTCCATTGAGGCACCCGTCGGCGAAGATCCTGCTGAAGTGACTCTAATCACAAAATCTCCTGTTGAAAGTGGCAGTGACAGCGGCGGTAATAAAAGCACTGGATCGAAATCAGCCGGCAAGCAGAAATTAACACCTCTCAATCCAAAGGTCGACGAAGTGGTTGCAAAACGCTCTTTTACCTCGTTGAGCTCCGCACGTGGGAAAATCGGGGAGACCTCCATGACAAACATGACCGTAGAAACTGAGACTGTTAGTTCGATACCTCAAGTCTCATTAGGCGGAGGCGCTGGTGAACGGGGGGGGCTTGGAAGGAAAGATGGAGGCGCCACAGTTCGCCTACGTCCTAGTGACGAGACCATCCGACCGAAGAAGGAGAAGAAGAAAACACGTAAACCTACCATACCGCCTGGACCGGGTAAGCTGCATATCTCATATTGAGTATCGCATCGCATACTGACTTTCGTTTGTAGCATCCTCAAAAGCGGATATCTTCGAAGCCAAGGTTGCAAGCGCCGTTGACGATGCAGACTCATCGGACTCTGCAGAAACATTTGTTTATGAGTCAAATCCTCCGGATCCCCATCCATCTCGACAACACCGATATCATTCACGAACACCAAGTGCAGCGTCCATGGTGGGTCAGTTGGATCAATACGGCAACCGAATACGCCCCGGTGTCCGCGACGCCCTGCACGGTATCACCGGGAAAAGAAGTATGAAGTTTACAAATTCTTCGTACAATACAATGGATGGGGAGGGCGAAGATCGCTCCGTTGGCAGAGGCAGCTCGAGAGGTCATGGGCATATCCATACAGCACGCCATTACCACATAGGACGACCTGGAAGAAACGGTGCTCATCAACCTGTACTGGATCAGTCGGCTTTCCTAGCTTCGCAAAGTTTCAATCCACCCCGACATCTTCTCGGCAATGGCCACGGTCGAAATCTCAAGAAAGATGGAGATACCTACGGGTATGATTTCGATGCTGAAGGTGCTGATGACGAGAGAACGCCTTTGGTTGGGGCCATTCGAGGCATTCGGAGCCGTCATGGGCGACGTGCCAATGGTACTAGCCTTCGACAAATGGAGTATCTAGGGCAACGGCGAATTGGGCTCTGTGCGCGTTATGGTATATGTGCGCTCCTCTTGATGCTAATCTTTGTTCTCACTGGAGGATCGACTATTTTCATCTACGGCGCCACACAGCCCCTTAAGAATGTTCATGTGCGGGAAATTCAAAACGTTTTGGCTTCAGAACAGACGATCATGCTTGATTTGGATATCGAGGCGGTTAATCCAAATCTGTTTGCGCTCACTATCAATGATATGGACGTTAATATCTTCGCAAAGAGTAAATATGTCGGCAGTGATTCTTTTTGGAGAGATCGTGGGCCTCATCCAGAAAAACTGCCACGAACCACAGGAAGCAAGAAACGGGCTATCATCGCGAGAGGATTGGATAGTAGTCGACGCGTACAGGACTCGACAATTATCGTACCTCGTTCTATTGTCAATGTTACAGGCGGCGTCGACGAAGGAACGGATCCGATTCCCGACGATGATGTGAGCGGAGACCCACAAACTATGTTATTGGGTCGAATTTTCCGTTTTGCTTCACCTTTGGTTTTTGAGCCGTCCCCTTGGAAGCACAACGCATCCAACTCAACTGGTCAGGTACGGCTGACCAAACCAG
This sequence comes from Byssoonygena ceratinophila, assembly GCA_001430925.1. Lineage (NCBI taxonomy): Eukaryota > Fungi > Ascomycota > Eurotiomycetes > Onygenales > Onygenaceae > Byssoonygena > Byssoonygena ceratinophila. The sequence goes on from LJPH01000611.1 coordinate 21,794, forward strand.
GAAACAAAACCGAGGAGGGAGGATCTTTGAGGTGGGAGCGTGTTCTTCAACACCCTTTCGAATTGATTGTTCGCGGAGTTGTCAAGTACCAGTTACCGTTGGGCTCCGGAACCAAATCGGCTTCTATAAGCTCCAAGGTTGATGTGTTACCGGATAAAGGTAGTAATGGCGGCGATAATCACAGAGACGATGACCGTGGCGATCCAGATTCGGTACATATTCAATGATCGTTGACAGCTCTCGTTACTCGCCATCATTTTGCACTGCCCAGCGACCTTCTTTCTCTCGGGCCGCTTTGAATCTTCCAGTTGTATATTGCACCCTTCTTCCGCCTCGTGACCCTTTTCTGGATACTCTTTCATACATTTTCGTCTGCTCTACTCGTCGCATGCACGTCTATTACTGTCACGCTTTCTTCTTTGGGTGCCTTTGAGGGTTCAAAGGTGGAGCATAGCGATTTTATACTCATCAGCACTGGAGGCCAGTTATTTGACTGATAATACCTTTCTTGCTCTATACTTCCATTCTATTTCCACCCTCTCCATGAGTCTTTCTTGCCGAGAGATGCGAGCTGGGAACAAGAGAGCTGGGAAACAATGGCCCATACAATGGCAGCTCACATATCTAAGACTTTTCGCATATCGGGAGGACGAGGCATTCTCTCTTCTTTTTTTCATCTTTTAACAATCGCGATGCAATTTGCAATTTACAAGCGCATAGAAGGAAAAAAGGTCGGGTTAAAGCGAAGCGGGCGCGTTTTCGGTGCAACGGATTGGGATTGACTTTGGATTGACTGCTTTCAGCCTCTTATCTCTATTACTGTTACATTATCTTGTGTTCCCCTTTTCCTTATTTCTCCTTTTTTTTTTTTTTTTTTGGCCTATATTCTCATTCTAATTATACCCTCTACCACTGTTAACATTTTATAAGGCTTATTTCGGCCGTTTTTATGTCCCTCGCTTGCCAGAAATGTATCAACGAATTTCCTTTGTTTTGAAAGAGATCGATGAAAGAAAAACTGTCTACTAATGTGGATTATGAAGAAGGGGATTGGATTCCTATTTTGGATTCAAGGTCGACACGGCCTGCCGTACACATGGCATGGACTGTATTTGATGATACAATTTATACAATTGGGAGACTGTGTGGGGATAGTGTATGCGACACAGTATGGGTGTGCTGGCGGTGTCGGATATGCCACTCTATTCCAAACTATCAACATGTTGATAAACCATACTTATGATTGTATAGCAAGCCACTATCACTAAACAAACATGTTGAAACTCTGATGGTTTGCGCATTGATTATCCGGTTTTCACATTTTTCGTTGTCAAAATATACTGTACTGGTGCTAATGGAAGCAGAATGTTGCCATGCATAGCATTGTGGGACCAGAACATGAATTTTAAGGAGCAATTCGAAGGGCGCCAAAGCAATATATATATATGTGGCGAGGTCTGTATGTATATACATGTAACCCCAAGTCGACTAACGCAAAGAAGCAAATGTATAACCAAAAAAGATACATAGAGATCATCGGTACAAGAAAGATCATCGAACGCAAACCCCAGCCAAGGAAACCTCCAGACCAAACACCTATATCAAAGATAAACGGATATACAAAGAGAACATTTGAACACCCACCCCTAATACCTAGACGAAAAATCCTGAGCGGTAATCAGGAGAGCCGCATGTCCCGTAAGATGCCGTGAGAATGGCCAGAGCGGGCTGGCAAAGAGATGCGAAAGGACATGAGGCCAAAAACCGAAACCGGCTGATCACACAATTCTGTAAACTCGTTTTGCGACATAGAAACAAACGACGGCAAAAACAACAAGGCCAGCGGTGACTAGAGACGGCGTGGTTAGTCTGTATATACATACCCAAACTCTGCGTGTGGTATCAAGTCAATAGGGACGGAATTGTCACATACTACACATAAACCAATTCAAATTATCAATATCCTGACCCGGAACCTTCACGTTCATCCCCCACATACCACATATGATGTTCATAGGAAGTACGATTGTTCCGAGGACAGTAAGTTTACCGAGTACATCCGCTGTTTGTTCTTGTCGTTCATTCATGCGAATGTTTATCTGAGCGAGATAATTCGAATGAGCACGTGAGAGCAAGCTGTAGACCGAACATCAGTTAGCGTCACAACATTGTAAGAAAGATTCTCTGGGGGCCATACGTCTCATAGTGTGTTAAATTGCCCGTCATAGTCAGAATATGATCTTGAATATCGCCAAGATATAGTCCAATCTCTGACTTCGGAGCCACCTCCCACTGCTCGTTACAGCGCTTCGCAAAGCCTTTAATGACATCGGCTTTTGTACCTAAGAGGCGATAGAGACCCATGACCTTCTTGCGGCATTCACCAACTCGGCGAAGCATGTCAGACCCGGAGATGGCAGCATCCGCTTCGTTGAGATCCTTGGCGTCAGAGTGCATTCGTAAAATTGTATCATCAATGTCATCGACTTCATCCTCGATGGAGTGGATCAGTGGACCGAAGGCATCGGTGATATCGTCGATGATAGCGTAAGAAATCCAATCGGAGTTCAGAATCAGATAATCTTTCAGTTGGCGGATCCTGCGCCGTACATTCGCTGGGTGCGGTGTTTGCGAAAAGTGAAAGCTGAGCAAACCCTCACGGAATACGATGACATACATGTTCACAGCCTCGAGAAAATTCTCGCTATGGATATCCTGTTCGAAGGTACGGTAATTGATGAAATAGTAGTGACGAAAGAGCTCAACTTTCTCTCGGGCCTCCTGCATCATGATATCTTCCGCAGTCAAAGCGTGTATCCCAAATGCTTTGGCAATGACACGCATTTCTGCATCAGTAGGGCTAAGGACATCCAACCAAAACGTTGGTCGGGGACCATATCGTTTTTCTTTCTGTTTAGGAGGAGACTGAGACGCGTGATTTGGGCTTGTTTCTCTGGAACCAGCTACCGCACTTTCCTGGTCGCTTTTGCTGTGGTACCCGGGCATAGAAGTAGAGTTTGTTCGAGTGCCGTTCAAAGCGAACGTATGGAAGTCGTCTTCCTCATCATCATCTGATTCTAATTCAGGCGGATCAGGGATAAATAGGTCTCTGAAAGTCTGACCGGGTTGTACAAGCTCGGAGATGGTTTGGCTGTGGATGGTGCCCTGAAATTCTTCGTTGAAATATGCGAATCGATAGGGAGCTTCTTCCTCTTCATGTTTCCATGCAGCATTTCGAGTGCGCAGTCTTCCGCCAATTAGAACAGGTTCATTGATCTTCTTCGTTCGACTACCTTCCGTTCGCTCTTCTTTTTCCTCCCGGCTCCAATCTTCCAAGACAGCGAGGTCCGGCCAAACTCGCCTGCGGCGTCGGCGCGGTTCCTCTGTATAACCTTCAATTGGTGGATGCGGAGTAAACTCATCTTCGGCAAGGTCTGACAAGGCACCAGTCGGAAAACACACATCTTCTTCCACAGGAAGCGTAACGGTCCGGCGACGTTTAAGCTCGTGGGGCGAAACCGAAGGCGATGGTGGAGAAGAGCCCGATCTCTCAGCCTCACCGGTACCATCCATATCAATCACCGCATCGCGCACGAATGTGGAGGCGCTTCTACCTTTGGGGGATCTTGAGCGGCCGAAGTCCCTTGCTGCAAGGAGCGAATGATCATATCCTAAATCTGCGCCGGGTTTTGGGCTTCCAGGAACGGAAGGCGGATTATTAACATCATAGTCCTTCTTGAATTCATAAGCGTCCAGAGGAGAATGAGGTTCCGAGGCCGCACCACGACCGGAGGACAGCCTTGAGGACCTAGCTAAGTCTCTGCTTTCTGTTCCTGTTCCATACCGGAGCAGCGAAGTGGGCCTGATGAGAGGAGTCCGATCGTCTGCTTCGTCCGATTCCTCCTCGCTTTCCTGTGAAGGCTTGGTATCTCGACGTGCTGCACCAGGACGGGGGCGGTTGTCAGTCAGGGAGAGAGGAGACTGAAGAGGATGTTCAAATCGGAAACTTTGGCCTAGTCTGCTTTCTCGACGAGGGCGAATCATCGGTTGATTTCTGTAGATTTAGAGGCAATAGCATTAGTCCGTATTCTTTTTGTGTTCTGGGGATGCAAGTCTTTCACGATCTGCCCGAAGGGTGTATAAGGTACCTGTGATCCAATAATGCTGCGCTGTCCAAGCTGGTGTCACTAGCGGTTCCTCCAGCTAGACCTAGCCGGTAGAATGATGCTCGACGGGTATCAGCCTGAGGTTTCGGGGTGGTGATTTCGGCCTCTTCTTCAGGGATTCCCTCGGCGGGCCGATCAGGAGAAGCCGCGTGTGGAAGTTCCACAGTCGCTGGAGCGAAAGACGGGCGTCGGTGTCGTCGCCTATGGCCGCGATGCTTTCGCTTCTTACCGTGCTTGCCGGCTGGGCCCTGAGGGCCAATTTGGGTCTCCGGGAATGGTGAAATGGGCTGAGAGCTGGCCTGATGCGGACCTTGCACGTCACGAGTGGGATTGGGCGAATTTCCCTTCCCGACGGACGAGCTTGAAACGTTGGGATTGGACATTACGGCGGGGAAAACTCAAGGTACCTGAGAGGACAGCTGTTCATCAGTGCTGACATTAATCGAAGAACGGGGCTGGACGAGCGAGAAGGGCAGAATGGCGGATTGCTGAGTGGGACGGAGAGTGTTTCGCTTGCCAGACGGCAGACGGGGCCAAGTGGTGGAGAGCAGCTCAATGACGTTGTGTGGCTGGAAATCCCTGGCTCGGCGCATCAACAAGCAAACTAGCAAAAATCAACCGCAGCCGCCAAACAGCAACAACAACAGTCACCGCTTGTCTTGCTGGCTTCGTGCTCCATCCACGTCAGACAATGAGGCGGTCCGCAAAGCACACACGGCTCGGATAATGAAATTGTCACATGGGTCATTATTCAAAAATCTGCATTACTTTACACATTCCAATATATCACAAAATCGTCAAGTCATCAACCTTCAGCAAAACAAAACAACATTAGAATCATCACGCATATATATATATCCCGAATCCAAGAAAATTGAGCTTCAGTAAGCAATCGTCCCTATAGAATAATGCCGAAACCATCCCAATCGTGTACAAGTTCCCGTGACCCACACGGATCCAAAACGCCACCATATCTGGTATCTTAAAAGCACAAGAATGCAAAGTAGCATAGAGATGAGTATGACGCCTCATATCATGTTACTTGAATCGATATCTATTGACGGGAAACTCTGAATCGAATGGCTCACCGCGTTGGCCGATAACCGGTCGCCGCTCAACACCCTGACGACTTTCTTATCTTTGCCAGGCCTCGCGACAAGAACTTGGGCCGGGCAAACAACAATTTCTTCATCACCTTCACCTTCATCGGTCCCTTTCTTGACTACTAATGGGAAGAGTACTATGCGAACAACAGCTTGCTGCTCCTCAAGTTCTTCGTTGGAAGTCGTCTCGCCACTGCGCTCGTTCATCAAGTTGGCGTTGAAGTGGACTTTGCGGATCAATTCACCATTGGTATCATACTCAGGTCGCAATGGAGGAAGCATAATGTATTCCGCTTTTTGAGTGCGCATCTCAATGGAAAGGTCGACAGCCGCCTTCATCACTTTCCGGAGAGAATCTAAAATACTCTTCTCCAATTCCTGTGGGGGTGGGAGAAGCCTGGATAAGGTACGGTATATTTCCTGAACTACCGCTTCGGTATCCAGCGCTCGTTGTTCTTGGAACGCATGGCGTTTGGAAAGGAGCGAAAGCGTGGTGGCTCGCCACCGCTGAACAGCAGCTGGAGGGCCTACCTCGCTCAGTTGTTTCTCTAGAGTCTTCAATTTCTGTCTCTGCTCCCTGTCCATACCGAAAAGATACCGTGTGAAAATGTAATCCCACGTCATTGTCATGACCACAGACATGAATACGTCCCGACGCTTCACACGATCGGCCAGATACGAGTCAACGTCGGATCCATCCAAGATCGCATTCTCAAAGCGGTCGGCAACTTTCTCATCCCGAAGACTACTCATCAGGCGACACAAGCGCATGTCGGAGAACTTTGAAAATCGCAGAACCCATTGCTGCACGTGGTGACAGAGCTTTTGGCAAGCAGCTTCGAAATAGTCTTCGTCACGTAAGGTGATGATGCTGTCATGAGACGATGCGACAATCTTCTCCTGGAGTTCCTTTATCTTATCCTGAGCTTCTAGTAATTCCCCTCGAAGTCGACGAATTTCCGCGTTCTTTTCTGCCAGAGCAGTGTCGATTTCAGTGCTCACTATACTATCCATGCCGGCAGACAATTGAGTATACTTCGCTCTGAGATCTTCCAATTCCTCCCGCGATCGTTGCCATTGTTGCGCAACTTCGGTGTGCTGATTCGTTTCATGCTCTTGAGATGACAGGAGGTTCGCATTGGTCGCCGCGAGGCTTTCGTTAAGTTCTGAGAGTCGTGCGAGTTCTTTTTGGAGCCATTGTGCAGTCTTCTTCAGCTGAAGTATCTCGGAGTCTTTATCTCGGATTTCCCGCTCACGCGCCTCGAGAACTCTTGCCTGCTGTCTCTGGGTAATTGTTTGAGTTTCTAATGTCTTCTCGGTCGTCGCTTTCCCCGCGGAAAGTAAGCGATTCTCAGAGACTACCTGATCAAGACGGGTTTCGAGGTCTTGAAGATGCTGTAGACTGCGCCGACGACGGACACTAGGCGGGCGCGAAGGAGAAAGCGGGGAGCCGGGTACATCACCCCAGCCTTCCTATTTTTCGGCAAGAAATACATTAGTTCCATCAGATTTCATCATTACACGCCGTATATATGCGACTTACAAAGACATCTGCGGCCATGCCTCGCAGCGGGAGTTTGCCCTTGTCGGTGACCGGGTCGTAAGTGGAGGACGAGGCAACCGCTTCAATGTTTACGTCTTCCGCTTCTGGTTGGGCCGCCGGATGTTTGTTTTTCCCGCCGCCGAGGTTGTGTTTGCTTTGAGCCCGAAGATCGCCGCTTCCAGGGCTTCGACGAAGACGCGCTGAATCGGTGGACCTGATACTCTCAAGACTGGCCACGCTCGCTGGCCGAACTAGTTCACTGGTTTCTGGCGTCTTGAGGATGTTATCATATGTCCCTGAAAGAGAACGCAATTGTGCACGCTTTGGAGTTGAGCTTGGTGTTTCGTAGGATACTCGACGAGGTTCAATGATCACCTTCTCAGCAAGAGGTGGAGTAGTGTCAATACTTAGCTTCCGATCAAGCTTCACTGATTTTACTTTTTTTTTTGGCAAATTCATGTCGGAAGCTTCACGAGGACGTGTATACGGAGGTGAATCCGGTGGAACCTGTTCTTTGATTGTAGTAAGAGGAGTCTTAGGCGGTGATTTAGCCCGTTGTGGTTCGACCAGCCCGTAGGGTCCACCAAACAAAGATGGCGGCTGTTGTAACGGGGTGTTTGCAGTATCACGGCTTTGGCGAATTGGCTCGAGCCCTCGTATAGGGTTAATCGGGCGGAGATTTGGTGCTTTTCTCGGTGAACGGACATGTCTCTGCTGCGGCTCCTCGAAGCGTTGATCTAGCCTTTTATTCGCTTCATTCTCCAGTTTATTTATATCCGCATGGGATGCCTCTCCTGGAGAGTTACTTTCGGTAGGCCTCTTGGTCTCTCTCGGGTTAATTTGTCTAGCTAATCCCAACGTTGATTCGTGAGATACTTTTCGCCTTGAAACCCGTTCAAGGTGCGGGAAAACGGTGGCTGCTGTTCTGGTAGGTTTGTAAGTAGATTCCGGTTCTTCCCTTTTCCTGGGGTGGGATGCTGGCGAATGAGAAAGTCTGTTTGCATTAGATGAATCGGCCAAAGGGTCGAACTTGATCTCGCACTCTCGTTCCTCAGATTCTCCTATTTGCAGTCGTGGAATGCTCTTTGTGGTTGTGGGACCCCCTCTGAAAACTTCGTCGGCTTGCTGCTGCTCTGCTTTCCCTGTTACAACATTACCATCGAGAATGTTCGCCGGTTGAGCGGCTCCGAAAGCAGATGCGGCGTCGACGCTCGACAGGTTGTTGTTTAGCTTCTCATATGGCACAGTTTCATCGAGGTCATGCTCCGGTTGCTTCTCTTTCTTGCTCTTTCTACTTTTTTTCCCTGTCTTTCCGCCAAAGGGGCTTTCATTCGCATGACCACCTTCGCGATCTTTTCCCTCTAATCCTTTGTCTCCACGCACTTCTACAACTTTCTCTTCAACTGATTCAGCGACTGGGCTCTGCGGGACTATATCGTGCCTGGACTCGGCATGCGGGTAATTTGGCCCAAAACTTTCGGTGGACTGCTCGCCACGTTCAGCGGCTAACTCGTCCGTAACGCCTAAAAAAGGGCGCGAAGAATGTTCATCAACTGTGACTTCAGCAACGGGCTTAGCATTGTCATCAAAATCCGCGATATCCCCGCTAATTTCACCAAACAAATGGGATTGATCCATTTCAATTGCCTCTGGGGTGCGAACCCCATCTCCTGATAATAGTAAATCAAGAGAGGAGGTTTCTGGTCTTGATACGTTGTCATGAAATGATGTATCATCCATACCTTGCTTGGAGTTATCCCAGTCAATTGACGGTAGTGACTCGTCGTCCCTGGGAGCGTCTACCTTTGCCTCAATAACGATAGTCTCTTTGTCACACGTGGGGGGATTTTGTGGAATAGCAGTGTGATATTCTTGATGATAATTCACACTTTCGTGTTGCGGCAGAGAGATCTCCGGTACATCATCGATTTGGCGGCTTTCCTCCTTTCTTGTGACTTCCTCCGGTTCCCCTTCTGCAGAACTGGGGTCCTTAAAACGAATTCCCGAACTTTCGGCCAGATTGGCAATGTCAGATGCTTCATCCGGCTTTTCGGCGCCATACTCGATCCATTTTTTGGCTTTCCCTTTCTTTTTTCGCCCCTTTTTCGACACATTGTCGCGGGGGATTTCATCTGCAGTTTTGACGTCACTCGTATTCTGTGGTTCGGCCAAGCGTTCAGCCCTTTCTAAACCATGGCCTTGCAAATCGTGAGCAGAACTATCCTCGGTGGCTTTTGTTTCAGTTCCAACGACAGGTAGGTCATTTTGAGAGAGTCCGGCTAGAACAAGTTGGTTCTGGGGTTTATCGGCGTTGGCACCCGCTTCTACACCTTTGGGAGGCGTATGAACTACACGTTCGGCGGCTGGAGCTTCCGATACGACCTGCTTAGCAATTTGCCCGACTGGGACTGTAGGGCTGCGATTTATCCAAAGAGTGGCCTTGTCATTCGCTTGTTCAATAACTGCTGCAGCGTTGCTCAGGTCTCCGGTGTCATTCTCGAGATTCATCATTGGAGCCTTTGCCTCAAGTACGGCATCGCTTTTTGGCTGGTCAGTTTCACACATGGAGCTTGGCTCTTGGTGTGAGGCAACAGGTTCTGTCTGTAAGGTCTCACTGTCCGATCCAGATACTGCTGGGTCACGCGAGTGATATGCTGTCACTGGTTCCTGTGTTTCAAAAGTTCCATGCTTCGCGCTTATGGTCCCTAAAGCAAGATCCCCTGCAGAGCTTTCACCCATAGTCACTGAAATCGGCATTGCTTGGGTGCTCATAGGTTCAAATGACTTCGCTGATCTTTTGCTATCGCAAACATCTTCCGTTGGGGTCTCTGTCTCAACCTTCTTTCCTTTCTTCTTCTTGGCCCGTTTCTCCTTTTTTGATGGAAGATGAGTTGAGGCTTCAACGGTCGCAGGATGTAACTCTTCGGATGACTTAGTAGGAAAATCCATCGTGCTCACAAGTTCGGTAGAAACATCCAAGGCCTTGGTCTTTTTGCTTTTTTTGCCTTTTCTCGGCTCTGATTCTGGCGGCTCACCGGTTTCATCGGTTTCGACTTGCGCATTGCTTGGTCGTAAGCTCTCTTCAGGTTTTTCGAGGCGAGACGGCCCAGTATCTTCTCCCACAGTAGTACCCATCCTTTCAAACTCGTTGGCACTTTCATCAGGGGTATGCTCGACTATTTCGGTTTTGACAGAAGTTTCGTCGTTCTTACTCGCATGGCGATCTTCAAGTGGAAGATTAGGCGACGCTACCGAAGTCGATAAGTCGGATTCGATGGGCTGCTGCTTTAAGCTTAATCTGGGTTCCGCTTCGAAGGCATAATCCAAGGGTTCTTCAATATGAATACTAGGGATTTCCGGGCCTTTGTCCACCATGGATGGTAGTTGAATATCAGTAGCCGGCTCCAGCAAAGTATCATGAGGGTCAATGACTTGGGATTCGGGGTGCGACTGTTCTGAGAGTAGAGAAACTCCGGCCGGAGTTTGTCTTTCTGTATCATGCTTTACAAGTTCTAGAATATTGGCCGGCACCTCGCTATGTTCGTCATGGACCTGTTTCCCTTCTCCAATTGTGGCGCAATCATTGATAAAACTATTTGGGTCGGCTCCAGGTTCGGGTGATAATATCGCGAGATCCTTTGAGACTCTCTGGGATTTATCTGCCAGGGTCACTTCCTCAATATTGCTGGAAAAATCGAAGTGCCCTAATCCGCCTTTGCGGGACGCTGAGGACGACTGTGACGTGGGAACTTCAGGGAAGTCATCGAACACTGGTGAAGACAGGTATTTCGTAGTAACTAATGCCGAATTGTCGGTCGTGACATTATCTCTTGGAATGTCGCGTGGTTCATGTGCGGCCAAAGCGTTGTCGGGCACGGTGCTCGATTCTCTATCGTAGACTTGCGCATTGCTGGCGGGATCGACGGGATTCTCGGGAACATCTGCAGCTGGCGATCGCAAAGGACCTTGGTCAGCAGGCTTCGTTACAACCTGCTCGAGGGGAATCTTATCAGTCCAATCGGTCGTTTTCTTTGATTTTCTTTGTTTCTTCTTAAAATATTGAAAGTCTTTACCGTCCGCTTTAGGGTTGACAATTGTGTCTTCAACCTCAACATCTCCGCCCGCGTGTAGCCCTTTCCCTTCGTTATCTTGAGGCATTTCGTTTTCAGTCTTCAACTCAGGAATTCCTGCAACCTTTGCTTTCTTAGTATTATCTTGTTCGTCTCCAGTATGACAGGACATGTCACAATCTGCAGTTTGAACAGGATCTTCCAGGGCTACAGGTATTTCAGACCAGTCGAGATGCTGCTTTTGCTTATCCCTCTTGGCCTTTCGTTTCGATTTGCTCGACTTTGGCTCCTCAAACTCTGGTTCAAAAGCTGGCTGGACGTCAGTTGTGGGTTCTGGCTCTATGATAGCTCCTGTTTGAGCCGGTTCGGCTATCTCTGCGGGCATGAGGGATGAAGTTTCTTTTTCCCACACTGCCGATTCCCGTTGCTTCCGTTTGTCTTTCTTCGCGTTTCGTTTGGACTTGGAAGTTTTTAATTCACGTTCTTCGGGTTCTTTTCTCCAAGATACTTCTCTGGTCACATCAATACCTGGGTTCTCAGAAACTTCAGCGCCCCCCGCAGAAGCTTCAGATGCTAGGTCAACCTGTTCCAGTGATACTGACTCGCATTTTTCTGGTTTCTTACCCTCTTGCCCTGCCATTTTTTTTGTTTCTTCGAGTGCGGCAGCGGTCTCGGGTTCATCTGCCTGCTTGCCTTTGAACGCCTCGCCCAGCAGGGTTTCAGCAGAAGCCATTGCTTCCGGATTAGAAGGTTGTGCAGACCGATCTTCATTGCCTGTATCTGGATGTTCAGACTCCGCCCAGATAGGTTCGTCTGCGGCAAAGGGACCCCGGTCTTTCGGCTCATCAACATTTTCCGTATCGGTGATCATAGAAGCGGGATCTATATTTTCAGCGGGAGTGTCTTCAACGAATTCGGTTTGCTGCTTTGTTTCAGACACTTGAAATTCCAATTCTTCAGGCTTTTCAGTTGTTGATTTCGCGGCATCTTGGTTTTCGTTACTTTCGGGAAGATTACCAAGGGTGGCCCCATCTTCAAGTGTCGGCGACTCCTGGCCCGCCCGGTTCTGCTTTCTTTTATCTTTCCGGTTCTTTTTTTTCGACTGCTTTGCGGATGGCCAGGTATCGATCTCTAAATTAGAGGGACTTGGCACATGTGGTGGCCTCTCATTGGCGGGCTTCGCGGCCTCAGTGTCGAGGCCTGATTCATCGGGCAGGAATTGCCCTATATCTTTTGATGCCACAAGTTCGTGCTCAGCGGTTGGATGACCAGGCTCGTCCCGTGTCGGATAAGGAGCTCCCGTTATACCCGTCGCTAGTTGGTCATTGGCCAATGACGAGGGCTCGTTTTGACCGGACTCTAAAACGTGAGGCACGATTGTTTGAACAGCATTTCGACCCTTTTTCTTTCCCTTGCCTTTGTTTGCCTTAGGTTGACGCCCAGTTTCGTTCATGTCATCATCTACTTCCGCTATGACGGGGGGATTGGTTTCGTGCAGGTTGGAAGATGTTTCGCCAGGCAGTTTATCGCTTTTTAAAGATTCCAGTACCGCCTCGTGGGATTTGTCCGTCATTAAGCTTTCAATTGGAAATGAATCCTGAATAGCAGGGGACTGTAGCTGGTTGGTGGGATCCGGATCCTGTGCAGTGCTTACATGCTCTTCAGTTGTTAGAGCATCAGCTTCGTCCGCATCACGCGCACGCTCCGCTGGAGGAATATCACTGCTAGGCATGATGCAAGTAGACCCTGTAGGCTGAGGAGTCGGGGAATCCATAGTAGTCGCGGTAGGCAGTGGCATTTCATCTTCTGGGGCATGAAGCACCGTTTCCGCGGGATTGTCTTCAATTTCCTTGGTGGATGATGGCGACAAATCCTGGGTTTTCTCTGTAGGTGGATGAGAAAGTTCGGCGGATAAGTTTAGTTGTTCGGGCTTTACAGAGTCTGGTAGCCCCTTGGAAGTATCTGGGTCACTCGGTGCGGTTCCTGCAGGCAATAACCTATCATGAAGCGATACTTGGTCTTGAATTTGCGCAACAGGATATTCGGCTTCGCATTCTGTCATGACTGTAACTTCGTCATTTCTGGACACGTTTTCAATAGGCTCAACTGGAGTTTCGACGACATCAGCTCTAGGTTGTTTGCCTTTACCCTTACCCTTTTTGCTCTTCTTTCGGGTAAGGGTTACGGAGTGAGGTTCAGAAGCCTCTGTCGCTGGAACCAGAGCACTGTCGTTGGTCAATAAAGGGTCCATCCGGAGCGATGGCGGCTCTACTTTATCATCAGAATATGCGTCCGCACTGAGTTCCATGCTGTCAGCCTGCTTAGTATCCGAACCAGGTCGGTCATCGGTCGTCACCATCTGTTTGCCTTTGCCTTTCTTCTTTCTGCCTCTCTTCGAAAGCACCGGTACAATTTCGGCTTGGCACGTTTTCTTGAGTTCAACAGCTGCCTCAGCGCCACCAGATGACCCCTGCGATTCAGCCACAGCCTCTGGAGCGAATGTGACGGCCAACGGAGTCTCTTCATCTGATTTGATTATAGGTAAAGTGTCCGCTTCCTGGAAGTCACCCTTTGGGGCAATAGGTGCAGGTTCGGCAGTATCCTTAGGTCCTGTTAATGTCTCTTCAGACACAGAATCTATAAAGGAAGCGCAACGATCCATCGGCAACTCTTCCGCTGTTTCAGCGGTAACAACGCCCTTCGCGCCTAGGCCAACAGGTTCCCAATCATTTTGCAGGGGATAGTCTGACTGTGTTCCCTCTTTTCTTTTCTTCTTAGAGCTTTTCTTCGCACCAGGCACAAAATAGGTCTCGGCTGCTTCGATGGTCTTGTTGGATTCGTCCGAGAGAATCTCGCCAATCGCGAGTGTTTCAGCTGATTTGACCACTTCCGATGTCGTTTCAGGAGCAGGAGGTTTGTCCTTTTGGCCCTCGTTAGTTTTGCCTTCTGCGAGGACGTCCTCTGCGAGTGTTTCAGACAATTTCGATTCCGGTGTAGCTTCAAATTTGGAAAGTTTACTCGATTGACCCTCACTGGTTTTGGCTTCTGTAAGAACATCCTCTGCCAGAACATCCTCTGCGAGTGCCTTTTCCAAGGGAATCTCACCAAATGTGAGTGTCTCAGCTGATTTGAGCACTTCTGATGTTGTGTTGACACCAGAAGGTTCTGCCTGGTCCTTGCTGATTTTGCTTTCTGCAAGAACACCTTCTGCAAGCACATCATCTGCAAGTGTTTCAGACAATTTCAATTCTGGTGCAACTTCAACATTGGAAATTTTACTTGATTGGCCCTTGTTGGGTTTGCCTTCTGCAAGAACACCCTCTGCCAGAACATTCTCTGTAAGTGCATTTTCTAGGGGGATATCGCCGAATGTGAGTGTCTCAGCTGATTCGGGCACTTCCAATGTTGTTTCGATACCAAAAGGTTTACCTGCTTGGTTCTTGTAGGTTTTGCCTTCTGCGAGAACACCCTCTGCGAGTGTTTCAGGCAATTTGAATTCTGGTGTATTTTCAACATCGGAAAGTTTACTTGCTTGGCCCTCAGTAGCTTTGGCTTCTGCGAGAACGTCCTCCGCGAGTGCCTTTTTATTTTTGCGGTTTTTCCTTTTCTCCTTCTTCGAAAACGACAGTGCAAAACCTGCTTCCGGGGTTACCTGAACTGGCTCCTGAACTGGCTCCTGAACTGGCTCCTGAACTGGCTCCTGAACTGGCTCCTGAACTGGCTCTTGAACTGGCTCTTGTGCCGCTTGACACTCTTCCGCTTTTTTGGGCTCGGTTGGCTGAGTCGCCTCAATTCCAGAGAAGTTATTATCTTGTTCATCGGCGTTCTCAGACGTACGGACGTTTCCGCGTTGAAGTTGTTTACCTTTGCGCTTCTTTTTCTTATCCTTTTTAGAAAGCACAGGCTCAGAGTCAATATCTGTTGCTTTCCTTGGCGTCGCTATGATATTCTCCAACGGGATATGCTCCATGGCCGGCGAATCTTTAGTCTCAGGACCAAGTTGTTCACCCTCTTTAGCGGTCTTTTCCTCCATCAAACCCACTTCTATTGGAGCCTCGCAATTTTCAAGCTTCTCCTCATCTTCAGTTGTTGGCGGAAGTAAAGTACCATCGGTATTAGCGTTTTCGGTAGATGCAGCGACCGGTACAGCCTGTTTCCCCGGCGCAAGTTCGACTAAAGGCTGACTGGTATTTTCAGGCGGCTCTTGTAGATCTACCGATTTCTCTGCGGATGGCTCGACGAAGAGATGTTGGTCTGGTGCAGGTTCTGTTAATTGAAGGCTGGTGTCTTGCAATGGCTCCTGCGATTCTAATGTTTTTTCCGTAGATAGCTCGGTCCGGACAGCATGTTCTTCTCGTCTGGATTCAGAATATGGGAGGGCGTCTTGCCACTGCTCCTGTAGCTCAATCGTATTTTCCGTTGATTCTTCGACTGGAACGATTAGCTCCTCTGGTGTATGCTCCGGTGAATGCTGGCTAAAGTCCTGTGGCAGTTGCTGTGGCTTGGCCTTTTTCTCATTATCACCACACGATTGCTCGTTGTGCTCCAGCCTCTGCGCATCTTTTTCATCAACGGAGGGGGTATTTTCAGCTAAAGGATGCTCAACTACCTCCTTCTTCTGATCGCTTTCAGATGGGATACATAAAATCTCGGTTTCTTCTGAGATTTCGACCGGAGCCTGAGATGAGGGGATAGATTCGTCGCGAGCAACAGTTGTGTCACCTTTTTCTTCGTTTTCAATTTGTGGAGTGAGTATTGGCGAGAGTTTTGCTTCTACACCCGCTGGTTCGAGTGCAGCAGTGTCTTCAAACTGAGGCTCTGCTGTTGCCGGTTGTTTACCTTTACCCTTGCCTTTGCCTTTCCCCTTTTTGCTCTTTTTTCTGGAAATCGGTGCAGGGCCAGTTTTGATATCTTCTTCGAGAGTAAGAAGATTTCCAGCAGCCTCTTCTGCATCGTGAGTGGCGGAGGCTTCATATAATGACCTTTCAGTCGGATCTTCAACAATATTAGTTAAGTTATCCTCAACTATATTTTGATCAGATGTAGCCTCTTCTGAGTTCCCTCCAAAAGCTGGGTTTGATCCTCGACTCTTTTTCTTTCCCTTCTTGCCCTTTTTCGATTTCATAGAAAGATTCAGAGACTCCAATTGGTTTCCGGCAGCTTCAACATCGGCGTTGAAGCTAGCATTTACAAGGCCCTCTTCAGCTAAGCTGGGAAAATCGGTGGATTTCGGTAGCGCGTCAACCACCTCCGAGGGCCTCTGCTCTTCCGAGAAGCCGTCTTTAGATGGCAAACATTCACCTACCGGTTGGGAGACAACATCTTCGCTGGTAGTGTCATCTTTCGGGATAATGGTCGGCTCCATGGGAATGGGAAACTCAGCATGTTGCACAATCGAAGGAGTAAAGGTATTCTGAGAATCTTCGGGCCAGGCTCCTTGATCCGGTGCAGGCGCCTGCTTTTGTTCCTCGAGGCTGCCAGACCGGACAACATCCGTCTTCTCGGGCAAATCATCTTGCTCTGCAGCACCTTCAATATCGGGAACAACGTTTGCATCCAATACCGAAGACGGTTCTACTTCAAGACTGCATCTTGGTGTTGAATGGTATCCCGCCTGGTCAAATCTCGGAGGCCCAGTAGAGCTCTTGTTTTCATCCGACACTTGAATAGGTTCTTTTTGCGGAGAAACGGAAATTAACGTAGGTAAAATGTCTTCTGCGTTTTGTAATCCTTGTCTAGATTCGGTATCTTCAGAAGGTGAGGCTTCTTGTTGAGAATCAAAAACCTGTTCAGGTATGGCTTTACCTCGGGCTCTTGTAGTTGTGACATGTTCTTTTGCATCCTGTGGAAACGCATATAATATTTCTTCGTCGTTGGTCGTCAGGGTCCGCGGGAACTCGTCCTCCCTCGGCGTTTGAAACTCCTGGCCAGTTTCGCTGTGTGCCTCGTCGGATTTATCTTCTGTTGGAGAATGGGGTACATAAGCCTTAGATTTAGTCTCAACCGCGACCATGGCGTCGTTAGAAGGCTCTTCAGCACTGTAATCCCTTCCATCTACCTCCGTCTTGGACTGTTCGGCAGCAAATTCTACAACGGATATTGGAGAAGCAGGAACGGGAGTATGGTCCTCCAATTCTTCGTATTCCACTGCAGATTCATATGCACTAAGAGCAGTTGATGGACGACTTCCAGAGTCTGGAACCCGAGGACCATATATCGGACTACGGCATTCCAAACCAAAATCCGGAATGACGGTAGAATCTGACTGGGCACCTATACTGGATCTGTCACCCGCAGTACGCCATGAATCGGCCACAGTAACGGGACTTGATGGGCAACTTTCTGGTAATGGTGGAAGGTCACGATCCAAAGGAAAGGCCTCAATTGGGTGTGGCGGCAACGGAGGCAGGTCTTCGACTACTGCATCAAACGGCCCCATGAGCAGTTCTGACGGTGAATGAAACTCGTATCTTGGTTTATCCTTTTTTTGAACCTGTTTGAAAGCGTCTGCGGTTGGCGTCGTTTGTTTTGACCCTAGAATATCCTCATTTTCCGGAATGTGTCCGGTATCAACGTGCAATGACACTGGCCGACGGCGTGGTGAAAACATTGGCTGATCATAAGCAAACCATGACTCGCTCTGGGCCGTCAAATCCTCAACGGAAGGTGTTCGCGACGTTGTCCGGCTGGATGGGAGGGAGGGATATGGGCCCTCGTGTGTTTGTTCTGGAATAACCGAGCTGTGCCGTTCAACGAGCCAAAGGGGGCGCATCTCCCTGTCGGTCTTGAACTCCGTTGACTTAGGCCGTTTATGGGTTTTGGTTGCTGTCGGGGATATCATTGGAGCTCCGGATGTGGAAGACCCATGACAACTAACTGGTCGCCGGAAATGTAGCGGTATAGCGGTTGGCGAGGAAGTTCCCAGCGCATTTAAATCAGGATCACCCCGAATGGAAATCCTCCGGGTTCTAGTTGACTCTGGCGAAACAGGTCGGCTGCGCGAAAATGGTGGCAGCTCAAAATTTTGACCCGGGAGTGGTGAGCTTGAACGACTGCGAGCTCGCTGGCCGAATATCATTTCCACTGGAATCGAAGTGGGCGTAGTAGGCTCTTTCGGGCCATCTGAAAGCTTACCACCTAAATCAGTCCCCGAAGCACCATCGTCCTTGGATAGCATTTCGGGGCTATCTCCTAAAAAAGACTTGTCTGGATTACGAGTGAACGGGTCATCCTTTGCAATGGGGTCAGCAGCAATGGTGCTCGTCTTGTCTATTGTTAGCAATCCGATTATTTATATGAAAACCGGGTTGATGCATACCTTTGTTTCTACTTGTTTGCCAGACTCGACGATCTTTTCATAGCGATTTTTACGATCCTTTTTACGAGCCTTACGCTTCTGCTTCTGAAGAGATGGAATGCGAATGCCATCTTCTTCTGAGTCGTCACTTGGTAAAGCTCGGGCCTTTCCCAGATCCATATCAACGTCCACGTCTCTTTTCGATTTAGTTTCGGTCAACAACTCAATTCCCTCCTCTGGGGACGAGGATGGTGCGGAATTCTGTTCCGATTCTGCAAAGACGTTAGTCTTTTCCTTCTTTCCCTTTTGCCTGCCTCTAGCCGACGCGATAGCTGAAAAGGCGTTGTCCTCCACAGTCGTTTTTTCTTGAGGAGTATATTCGCGTCTTTCTGCTTTAGACACTACTCTTGATCCATAATCAGTAGTGACAGGATAACTTTTCGGCTTCGACTCCACTGTGCTGCTCTCATCAGCTTTGAAAGTGTCTTCGAACCCTCCAACCTGTGAAGGTCCCAAATCATCATCATCATCATCATCATCAGCATAGAAGCTACCACTTTTCTTCTTCTTGCCTTTGGGTTTCCGTCGCGCCTTTTGATTTTCATATAGTTCGGCAATAGGCTGAGGTTGATCAAAACTGGATTCTGGCGTAAAATCGCGTATTGTCTCGGCGCTAGCTCGAGCATGCTCCAAAGTCTCGGGCAAGCGTTGCTTGTGATCAGAACGCTTGGAAGGATGTTTGCTTTTGCCGTTCCGTTGATACCCCAGAGCCGTATGCTTTTCGCCATCGTTTCTTTCTCCAGTCTGAACTTCTCCTTCTTCGACGTCAAAGAAATTTCGAGCTTCAGACTCAACTCTGAGTTCCCGTGGCTGGTGGTCAGCATGTTGCTCCCGTGCCCCTCTCCTAATCGCGGGATCTCTATCAACAAAATCCTGACGGGGACGGCTTCCTTCCATTGATCGCGGTTCACTTTTGAAATACTTTTTCTCAGCAACAACGGGAGGTGGCGGCTTTTTAACGGGTGCTGTCTCCTCCTCTGTATCAGATGCCGGCATTGACTTAGCTTCTACAAAACCATGAAAAGAGTGAGCGCTCCTTTCAGCGCTTAAATCGTCTAGTTCTTCAAGAGTAACAGGCATGGCTGAACTTTCGTCTGGTACAAAGCCAGGAGACGTGCGCGAATGATACATTGGATCATCAGTAACAATCGAAGGATCAAACCCAGCTAACCTGGCACCGGCGGCAAGAGTGGCTGCAAACACAATATCTTTATCATCATCATCAAACCCACCGGGCATGTGTTGAGACACAACCTCTTCGACTGAGCTCGTGTCATCGTCATCGGCATACTCCACTTCGGGTGCATCTGAAAAGATCTCGGGGGACTCTTGTTCTTCCATTGCCGGTGTAGTATGTTCTTCGGTCGAAACTGGCTCAGAACTTATACCAAGACCTCGAGCATGGCGATGGTCATCCACTTTCTTTTCCCTGGCGTTGCTTAGAACATCTTCCACCGCTGGCAGTCCAGTGTCAGAATCTGACGTCTCGTCAACTACAGGTGCCACAGGCTTCGGATCCTCGACAGGAGCTTGAGACTTGGTATCTTCAAAAATGACCGAGCCGGCAGTGCTATGTGGAGGAGTCGGCTCAATCAGGTTGAGAAGAGGAACCGGCCATGGGAGGTGGCTGATATCCAGGCCAGTAGTCATTCCGGCTATTTCCCTGTCAAATTTAATTCTAGGCGACTCCTTAATTGAACTGAAATTCGAACCAGCATCCGATCGAGGGGAGTTTTTAGCGGATCGAACTTCCTCCGGAGCAAAGTAATCCGCATAACTCTCATACACCGGGGATGCAACAACGCGTTTGGAAGCTTTTCTTGCGATTCGTCGAGCCCGTTGCGTAGACTCATCCTCGCCAGTCGGTTCAGAATACTTACGATATACAGCCGATGCGATCTGTTCATTCTCATCCGAGTCGCTGTAGTCCCGACGGCCTTTTCTTCTTTTTTCTCGTCGGTCCTCTCTTCGCCTGTCAATCTCATCATTCAGTTCACTGAGAATGGCGGACGTGGAAGCTGCGCCGACAACGGCTGAACCATGAGGGACAGTCGATGAATGATCTGACGCCTTATCAGTAGGCTCTGTGTAGTCCTTGGGACGGATCTCAACATATTTCGGTCGCGTATCTCTTCGGCTGTCAATCTTATCATTCAGTTCACTGAGAATGGCGGACGTGGAAGCTGCGCCGACAACGGCTGAACCATGAGGGACAGTCGATGAATGATCTGACGCCTTATCAGTAGGCTCTGTGTAGTCCTTGGGACGGATCTCAACATATTTCGGTCGCGTATCTCTTCGGCTGTCAATCTTATCATTCAGTTCACTGAGAATGGCGGACGTGGAAGCTGCGCCGACAACGGCTGAACCATGAGGGACAGTCGATGAATGATCTGACGCCTTATCAGTAGGCTCTGTGTAGTCCTTGGGACGGATCTCAACATATTTCGGTCGCGTATCTCTTCGGCTGTCAATCTTATCATTCAGTTCACTGAGAATGGCGGACGTGGAAGCTGCGCCGACAACGGCTGAACCATGAGGGACAGTCGATGAATGATCTGACGCCTTATCAGTAGGCTCTGTGTAGTCCTTGGGACGGATCTCAACATATTTCGGTCGCGTATCTCTTCGGCTGTCAATCTTATCATTCAGTTCACTGAGAATGGCGGGAGTGGAAGCTGCGCCGACAACGGCTGAACCATGAGGGACAGTCGATGAATGATCTGACGCCTTATCAGTAGGCTCTGTGTAGTCCTTGGGACGGATCTCAACATATTTCGGTCGCGTATCTCTTCGGCTGTCAATCTTATCATTCAGTTCACTGAGAATGGCGGGAGTGGAAGCTGCGCCGACAACGGCTGAACCATGAGGGACAGTCGATGAATGATCTGACGCCTTATCAGTAGGCTCTGTGTAGTCCTTGGGACGGATCTCAACATATTTCGGTCGCGTATCTCTTCGGCTGTCAATCTTATCATTCAGTTCACTGAGAATGGCGGGAGTGGAAGCTGCGCCGACAACGGCTGAACCATGAGGGACAGTCGATGAATGATCTGACGCCTTATCAGTAGGCTCTGTGTAGTCCTTGGGACGGATCTCAACATATTTCGGTCGCGTATCTCTTCGGCTGTCAATCTTATCATTCAGTTCACTGAGAATGGCGGGAGTGGAAGCTGCGCCGACAATGGCTGAACCAAGAGGGACAGTCGATGAATAATCTGACGCCTTATCATTAGGCTCCGTGTAGTCCTTGGGACGAATTTCAACGTATTTCGGTCGCCTATCTCTTCGGGGACCTGATTCCGAAGCTTTGTTACTGAAATCCTGGTCGGAACGCGGGGTGGGATCCTTGCGTTGAGGCTTCTTCTCCTCTTCAAGTTTCTGCAGTCGCAGCTCCTTCTCAATCTGCTCTAGAGTTAAATCAAATTGAACTTGTGAAGTGGAATTCCGTTTAGGTTGTCCAAATTCGGGGCTGTTAGGCCGCTTAGTTGGGAAAGCAGGTGAAGAATCTCGTCTTCGGTGACCGCTTTCGTTTGGTAATTTTTTGGAATGTCGGTCATTATATTCATCACGTCGGTTGCGGTATGCGTCAGTGGGGTTTGGCGAGACATATTCGTTCTTACTTACCGGTACCGTCTGGGATTTGGGCGCAATTATCGAAGTCGGATGAGCCAATATCGGTTCCGCTTGCTGGTAGACATTTTGCGAAACTTGCGCAATAGGTTGAGGCTGGTCGATTTTTATTGGTTCGGCATGGGACGCATACAAAGGCTCTTGGGGATGGCTTGGAATAAAACTCGAAGCTAAGCTCTCTGTCCCGGCATCAAATCGAGAAGGGTCAGATGTTGGTATTGGATAGACTTTGTGCATCGAGAAACCAGTATCACTTTCGGTTGGTGGACCCTGGATGACAGTAGGGGCAGGCCTCGATGGTTTCGGCTTTTGCCTCGGGCGCTTCCCCCATCTCCATCCCCATTTCGAGGTGCCTGAGTCCGAGGAATCGCCAAACGCTAAGTTTGAGTCTAAGCTCGATTCTGACACTGACTCCCATCCGTCATCATCCGCCAGCTTGCTGCTCGAGGTGTGTCGCGGCTGTTGACTGCCACTCGGGTGATGACGACGCTCTTTCGCCGCAACAACATCTGGTCGACGACGCCCATTCATACGAGATGCTGCACCAGCTAAAGAAACGGCGGTAGATTCCAAATCAGTTAATTTTGCGTCTAGATCATAGTCATCTCGTTTCCTGCTTTGAAGTTTACGGGAAGGTGCTTTGTGAAAGCCAGTCCCAAATGCAAGGTCAGCGTCATCCGATGAAGACGAAGAGGCAGAGCGGAAACTAAAGAATCCCCTCTTGTTCTTCTGAGGCTTTTCATGTATATCCTTTGGTTGCTTTTCTGACCGAGCCGTGAAAAAGTACGATAGTCCTGCAATGCCTAATTTGCCAGAGGGGCGGGATATGTCAACAAGAGAGCCTGAAGAACTGGAGGACGAGTATCTCCTTCGCCGAGATTTTTTGGGTGAATCACTTTTACGGCGATGGCTCGATGATGACGAAGCTGCAGCACCAGTAGCGGCTACAGCAAAAGCGGCTCCTTTCAACTTCGAGTCGCGAGCCTCACCCGATGACGCAGATGCTGAAGCCGATGCCGATTGGCGACGTTGCGCAGATGAACGAGGTTTTGAAGAAGTATAAACATTGGGTGGCAGTCCGTAAGAGTCGGTCCCTCCTTTCCGAAACTCAAGATACTTATCGTCTAGTACACTTGGAGAATGACCATAGTCCGAGACTTTCGTTGCATCTCGGGACGTACGGCTTTTGGTCTCCAGCGTAGATGTACTGCGAAGACTCGGAGTCCTAGAACTTGGCGAATGCTTAGACGTGGCGCTAGAACCGTCACCAAAACTAGACTTAGCCATGTCATATACCGATTTCCCAGCATACGAAACCAAGCTTCCAGCAAGCCAAGATTTTCTTTTTGATCGCTTTCGGCGACTATCGTCGTCAGAAGATGCATATCGGCTGTGTTTGTCAACCCTGGTTTTATTGGTATGAGGTTCGAATGAGCGTCGATAGACATGCTTTCGCGGGGCATCTTTTGCGGTGGTGCCTGGTTCAAAGCAGTACTTGCAAATGCCAGTGATCTCTGAATACTCTTCAAACTGGGCTACGCCCTCGGGATCCTTCCAGAAATCAATAAATCGGCGCAACGGACCATGGTGCTTTTGATGATACTGCAATGTCCCCGGCGGATAGTGCTCGTTGTTAAGATGATGTGCTTGATGTGCTGCGTTGTACGCAAGACCAGAGGCAGCTGCGAGTCCAACCCCAGCGCCCAGAGTCTCTGATCCTAGATGTGATGAAGAGGAATCATGGTGATGCTGATATGCACCTGTGTAGCCATGGGATTGCGCAGTCGACACATTCTGTCCTGGTCGCTGAATTTGATTATTTAGTAAAACAGTGTCGATGCCGTAGGTAGCTGGAGAAGGAACAGCCGGAACGGTTGCGGGTTTTGGTGGTTTGGTTGGCGGCGCCGATACATCTATGTAGGGCTGCTGATTGCTTGTGGGTATCGGAGGAACATTATAGAAAGATGCGGCAGCACCAGTCTGTCCCATTGCGCTAGGCTCAACAGGCGGGGCAGCTGTATCGAGAGGTGCCATCAAATGCGGTTGAGTTCCCACAATCACTGCGTTTAACGGGAGGTCGGGTCTGATACCTGGCTGCATCGAAACAGACTGACCTTGATCATTGTAATAGTCGGCTGCTAAACCGTACATTTCTGGTGGAGGTATTGAACCTAATGCCTGAGCTGGAGGGTACTGCGAAGAAGCGGGACCGGGCATTGAAGCCGACCACATATTATTGTCCATCCTGGGCGAAAACGACCCCGACGTACGGGCTTGTTCTGGGCCTGGAGCGGCCCGCGACGAAGAGTAAAGCGATCGATCTTCACTTGCATTTCCGCTTTCAGTCCTCCGCCGTCGACGCCTATGTTCCTCTGTTCGTGTATCCATCGGCTCCGAGACTTGCTTTTCTCGTCTGCGTTCTTCTTGTTGCTCGTCGTTTTGTCGACTTCGCAATCGCTCTTGTCTTCGTGCCTCCGAGCGAAGCGACCTTTCTTGATACTTGTCATCCAGCGCATCCATTTCGCTGCAAATGGGTTCGTTTCTAAGCCGATCATCGCGGTTATAGACCTCATCCACGGGCTCTCCAGGGTCCGCGGTTACATAACTGCTGGAAACCGTCGATCTGGCCTCGCTCTCGGGATAGTGTCTACGCGAAGGAGATGAATGTGTGGGCAATGCGGGATCGATGTCTAAAGCACGGTCGTCATCCCGTGTAGATTTTCGACCCGACGAAGAGGATTCTGAGGATTTGTGAGTGCTTTTTGATTTGTGGCGAGATGAGGAAGTTGTTGTTGATGCCTCGTCGCGATCGCGATCGCGATGTCGACGGCGCTCGGGTTTGGATTTGGAATCGGAGGAGCGGCTGCTGGATTTCCCGAACAAACTTCGCAGCATGGTGGGCGAGGAAAATGGAGTATAGCTTTGACAGTGTGAATTGAAGAAAAAAAAGATGCAATTTTCCCTCGTTCCCAACCAAGCTGGTGGATGCTAGAGGATTCAGTGCTCCGTGCGACTCGGGATGTTCTTTTGTTTACCTGGGGCAGAGCGGTTGCTTTGGTGGTTGGTGGATGAGAGGTGGCTGGTGGACCATGGGTTTCGCTCCGGGCCTTGTCCTTGGTTAAAGCCCGCCAGGCTAACTCGATAGCTTGGAATAAAGAGTTCGTCAACTTCGTGAGAAATGACATAAAAATAATACAAGTCTAGATTCAATCATCACTTCAAAGAACAAAATGATAGCAATGAAAATCGTGAAGTCATTAGGTCAGAGATATCTTGAAGATACCAGCAAAAGGCCGCTTGGAAGATGAAGAAGTGAAGGTGGGAGCCTCAGCTGGAAGAGAGAAAATCTCTGGCCGTTTTAGTGCAGCTTAGCTGATAATAGTGGCGGCCAATCAAGCAAGCTGAACATGCGGTAACATCGGAGCAAGCAGGACATCTCACATTAATGTGACCATATGAAAAAAAAAGGGGGAAGAGATACACGTCAAAGGACTTTACATCTATAAATGTGAGGTCAATAATTGAAATCACACTTGCTGATTACATAGAGATTAAACACAGTGAATGTCTGCCAAATTGAAAACTGAATTATATTGCAGCAGTGTATTACTTCCATAGATCCATGGACAATTTGCTGAACCAAGAAACAAATACAGATATTTACAGCATGATCTTGACCAAGTACGAAAGACATCAAGTTCATACCCCCTTAATGCGTGTTGCCCTCACTAACTTCCGCTTGGTGTTCTCATCAGTCGCTCGCATTGATTCCTAAACAAGTTCTGCAGCCAATGAGGGAAAGATCGCACATTCCTAGAGAGATTTCCGGTTGAGCCAGGCATAATGATCTGACCACTCGATCCGGTGAAGATTTGCTGAACAACCGCTTCTGCAACACTATCCGGTTCTAGCAGGGGGTTGAACCATGTATTCTCGGGGCTTAGGACGTTAACAAGGTGTGTGCGCGCAAACCCCTGAGTCACCACCACAGTTCTAACTCTAGGGGCATTATAACGTGTTTTCAACTCGGAGGCGAGTCCTTCGTGGAACGCGAGAGCCGCGGCCTTGCTGGCGGAGTAGTCAACCATATTAGGACAGGTAACATAGGCGGCCAGCGACGCGATTGTGACAATCATTCCGTGATCGCGGGAAATCATAAACGGAAGAAACTCTCTCGCCAACCAGTAATGGGATAGCGTATTCACTTCGAAGGTCTGGCGAATATCTGCATCTTCGCTACCCAGGATCGTCTTTCCTTTCAAAATCCCAGCGTTGTTGACCAGAATCGTGGGCTCGCCCATCTCCTGTCGAATCTTCTGAGCTGCACTTGCAATCTGTTCGCGGGAGCATATGTCGCACGGATAGAATTTGATATTCGCCGGTGTCTCATACTTCGGTGGCTGGATATCCAGAATTGCAATTTTCAATCCCTTCGCGGCTAGCAAAAGTGCAATTCTCTGGCCAATTCCATCGCTTCCTCCCGTGACAATAACAATCTCCGCATTCCAGTTGTATTTGTCCGAAACAGCGTTATTCAAAGCACGACGGCTGAGCCAGCCATTGAACCATCTGACTAACCCAATTGACAGTAGAATCTTCAAAG
The DNA here is from genome assembly GCA_001430925.1 of Byssoonygena ceratinophila. NCBI lineage: Eukaryota > Fungi > Ascomycota > Eurotiomycetes > Onygenales > Onygenaceae > Byssoonygena > Byssoonygena ceratinophila. The sequence goes on from LJPH01000611.1 coordinate 48,269, forward strand.
TTCGCAGTGCACCCGGCCGTCTAGTGCTTAGTTCTTGTCCTTTGATAGTGTGCTGCGCAAGGAGCAAGAGAGGCAGAGTCACGGATGGCGAAAAGACAGTCCTTTTGATCACTCCACCTGCAACATCTGCAACGAAGCCTAATAGTACAGTTAGCCATGATCTCTCTGCAAATACACCAACGGCGCAATAGTAACCTTCACGCGGCAGCCAACGCTTGGGAGAAGCCATTTGGACTTGACTGCAAGCTGATTAAAAACCAGTAATCGCTTTCGCATACATAAGATCCGGCAAAGGGTAGAGGTAAGATTAGAGAACACCGAGACACAACAAACCCAGGGGTTCATATACGCGAGATTAGATAAACGTGTCAGCTCGGGCTTTGCATGTCAGGAGAAACACCACCAGCCTCCGGGGCTTGTCCTCGATCTCATGGCTGGGGTAGCGTCAGCAAAGAACGCTGACTATTTGTTCCTCTAGCATGGCTGAATATTCCGGTGCCTCGGATATCAACTGGCCGCCCATTGTTTCAGGCTGGAGAGTACCTTTGCACATGCGATCATAGAGCTGCCAGAGTCTCGTCGTCGGGCTGGGGAAGCTCTGCCAAGTGTGGGGTAAGAACCTTGACTGCGGAGAATTGAACCTTAACTAGTTAATTTGGTGATCATGTTGAATCGCTTGGCTCGGCTCAAAGTCATCATCACCACCCATTCATTCACATTGTTATCAACAACCCATCTTTTAGGGATTCCTTGGACTTGGACTTGGACCTGGACCTGGACAAGCGACAATGGGGTTCATTCGCCGCTTCGTCAAGACTTCCGTCTACGGATCCGCTGCCGCCGCAAGCTTCTACTACTTCACCAAGGACTCCAAATTTGTTCCTCTCTCCCAAACGGACCATATCTTCCATTCGTCTCATTTCCGCAAATTCAATCCGTCCAATAATCCAACCACTCATGATTATTGTGTTAGAAAGGTTCCACTATCAACAATTGATCCGAGACTCTTTTCATCCAAAGGGTCACTCGTGGAAGAATTCTGTGCCAGTGTATGGGGTGGTCTAGGTATACATCAAATCTGGAGAACAAACATACAATCAATTGCAGTTGATTGCTTACACTCGTCTACTTCTTAGGATATGCCTTTCAGCGAGCTTTTCTAGCACATAAGTACCAAGGACCCCAAACTGCCCATCAGCTATGGTCAACCTCACAGCTCCGTTCCTCCACATATGCTGTTGGAACGCAGATCACAGATCACTTCGAGGTCGTCGAACATAACCCCGACAGGATCGTGGTAAGATGCGGTGACTCGCCATTGACCAGGGATGTGCGGGCTGGTGACGGCCTTTTTGAAATGTCTGCCACTGTAAATCAAGCAGAAAATACCGTCGAGTTTGGTCTGAAGTCCGTCTTTTATCAGGGTCTAGGGAAAGCAGATAAGCCACCCATGTCTCCGGTTATTGATTGGCTGCATAAACAATACACAAAACTATTAATGGAGACTGCCCTTTTGCGGATAACGCGATAGCGGTCTTTTGGATGTTTGAAACCTGCCGGTTCCCTTGATTTGTCGACAATGGCACTTCTCTGGACTTTCCATCTAGGACTCCAGGCGCGTCATTTGATGTAGTGTTTTTTTGGGCGTCCTCTCTTTGCTGTCCAAGGAAGCATCGGTCGATCATAAGTCGACTTGAAAATCAAATACGAGTTAGAATGTTACTCATGGTGGATATTGCTCAGCTTGAAAACCAAGAAAAGTGTTATTAAACATTCAAAGTAGGTTCAGGAAAGTTCCAGTCTCAAGAATGTAAGTGGAACTTCGTTCTTTTACCGGTCAAACATCGACGCTCAGTGGATCTCAGAATGCGCAACATCGTTCGTGAAAGAGTTTCCATTAAATCATATGCGCCTGCAGTGGCCTACGTACATGTTTTCATTCAGACATAACGGCCTCAAACATTCAATCATTTGAAAGCCAAGGCCTAGCATATGCTGCTGCCACCGGAGCTTTGAGAATGGGGACCTGGTATATTGCTCAAATTTAGGACAAATTTATATGCACGATACTCGGAAAACCAAATAAAAGGAAAGGAAAAATAAAAAATAAAAATCGTAGGAATAAATTTATCCCCAATCCGAGATAGTTAAGTTATCATCAAAATGGGCCTTGGAACTAGTTTGTCGCCGTGTACTAAACTCACGCGAAGTATTTCTTTGCAAGATTCTCAGGATTGGCACCTCCTTGATGACGCTTGATGGCACATATTTGTTCGTATACCATGTGTACTTAGCGAGCTGTCGAGTGGTGCGAAACCGTACCGGATACTCCCTACTTCGCTGGGAATCTATCCATTCGATATAGTTGATAATGCCGTATCTGCGCAATGCCTATCATAATAAATTTACACCCTCAGTCAGCCATTTCGCACCCTTTAATATCTTTTCCTCCACAATCACATGTGCTCAGAATTAAAAAAAAAAAAAGAAACAAAAGGGAAGGGGTAGATCACTAACCTTGATACAAGACCCGACGGTCTCAGTACTCACGTGCTCCCGGTATTCTTCTTCCACGAGCAGTTCGCAAAGCCTTCTCAGCGCCTCAAGCTTCGTCTCGCACTCCAGAACGTACCGGAGCCAAAAGCGCAATTCGGACACCAGGCATTCGTGCCAGTATTTCTTGAATAGGCCATTTTTCTTCGTCCAGCCGTGTTTATGTGCGAGACGACGGAATTCAACTTCAATGGAGTTGGCTGGGTTTCTCTCGAACCCTATACTGTAGGCGAGAAAGAACTCTGAACACTCTGAATACTCTGAGTCCGACATTGTATCCGGAAACTCGAATTTATTTCCAATGAAGAGGCTGAAGTAAAACCTGCTTAGTGGCCTGTGTCGTTGTTGAGGTACTATCCAGAAAGATACCAGAAGTAGGTCTGAATATAATACACCAGGTTTATCCACAATCAAGAACCAGATATACCCAAAAGACGATGTATAATCAAAATAAATCCACCGTATAGAATGCGTCAAGTACCTGGGTAACAAAGGCAAAGTGTAGAACAACCTTATGGAATTTGAGAAGTTCCTGCAAAGATCCACGCAAAAGGCTGTTTAAATGTCTCCATTGTCCTCGCAGGTGAATGAAGAATCCATAAGCAAAGGCCACTATCATGGAATGTGAGTGACAACACCTTCTAGTCTCCCCAGAGATACATAGAAAGGTCATGCGTGAATGAAAATTCCGATTCGGCGGTACATGTATTCCACCCCGGCGACAGTCTTGAATCATCAAGTATTGTATATGCCCTGAGTTGGGAGATATTTTTGGCGATGCATCCAGGTACTTTGCAGATTACATATGGGGTCATGACCTGGAAATATGCAACCATAATATAATCATCAACGTGGCTCATGCTTAGGCCAATGCAGATTGCTCATTCAAGGTGCGAAGAGCCAGTCCCCAGGTTTCAAACCGGGATCTCTGGCGTAGCACCAGAGGGTATCAACACTCATTTATCAGCTAAATCCAAAAAAGGGCTCTGTCGCTCATCAAACAGCAAAATCAGCCATGACACTCCTCTGTTTCCCAGATGCCATGTGTAAATGGGCAAATCGCGCTTCGGGTAAGCGGCGGTTTGCTTTGACGCTTTCCAGAACCCTACGAAGTCAAGGTAAGACGAGAAAGGGATACGAAAAAAAAGGAGATACACACCATTCAACACCGACAAACTTAACACCCTTCCCGCCAACTTTCTGAATTTCTCGCTGTAACTTCCCTGAAGCAAGACCACCTCCGGCACCGGCATTGGCCAGACTCTGTGGTTTCCTTGTATTTTGGCGTCCAAGAATAACATGCGTGACAGTCCGCCTTGCAAGGGAGATAGAAATGCTGGCGCCATTGTCGACGAGCATCCGTTTGAGCTTGTGGTCCGATATCAGAGGGGATGAGGATCCGTTAACGTATATTGTCAGATTGCTAAATATTCCCTTTCCTTTTGAGGACAACGCTTGAGGTGGTTTCAGGGAAGCTTCGGTAAGACCACTGCCAGGCTCAGGTCCTGGGTGTATATTTCGACCCGAGTCGGAGGTTTCATCCATGCCATTTCCAGGTCCATCTCCTTGTTCACAAGTCTCGCGACTAATCATGTCTCCATATTGGTAAACAACTCGACCGCTCCCATAAATGTCGTCGCCGGCTGCTGCTTCACAAGGAGTATAGACAATAGGATGTTTTTCAACACCAGCGTCCGAATCCTCCGCTAATCCCCCCAGCGACTCCCGTCCAATCTTTCCGCAATCACCAGACTCCCTCCTAATCCCTTTCTTCACCCCAAAAAAGGACCTAATATCCCCACTCTTCTCTCCCCTTCTTCTCTCCTCCTCCCTCTCCTCCGACGTCACCCACCTCCATTCACCCACTCGCTCCAGTCCCGTACCACCCGTCTTCCTCCCAAGCTGTAGCCCAAGCTTCTGATTCCTTATCTCCCGCCAGGCCGTGCCGGCATGCGGGTTTTCAGATCGCTGATGGCCCGTCGACGACGAATTCCACGGATCGAATTGGTCGAGCGAGGCGCGGGAAGGGTGGCTGAGGATGCTGCGAAGAGCGGGCGAAATAGTGAGATTCTCGCGGGGCATGGTTATTGTCGGTGCCTAAAAGGTAAATATATATCGTTCTCAAGTCGTGGTTCAATCCTTTTTTTTCCCGCGAGATTGAGTTGCAAGTGGTAGTTAGATCGCATTCGACTGAGAAAAATATTCCGTCTTGTATGTTGATAGGTCTCGAACCTTCGGTCTCCACAATGAGACTGAAGTTTGACGGGATGTCCTTACTTCCTCGATTATTTCATATCAATTTCAATAAGTGAGATACAAGTATGGTGTTGACGAGGCGAGGACGCACAGTCAGCATGGAGTTGTTGACATTTTCCCAAATTCAGTCTAGTCAATGCCTGGGTTGTCGATCATTCTGTTGACTTGCAGCTCACGTGCGGCCCCGAGTTTCAGGATAACACATCATATATTATATTCGTTTGCTCAGCTGAAACGATTTGAAAGTGGAAAGGCAATACTTTGCAGATGTTCATCTCATCTACGTTCTACAGGCTCTGCCCTTAGACAAATACGAAGAAGTTCAACGGCTTGAATACGGAGAAAGATGGAGAAAGGAGCTTTTAACCAAAGGCCATGATATCATTCACTCATTTACCCATTGATCTATGACATGGCTAAATTAAACGAAACATGAGAATATAAAAAATAAAAGCTGCACCACCTGCACCATCAGCAACAGAACAAGATAGGCAAAATAAATAAGAATTGCAAACAAAAGAAAATTTGTTTCAAGGGGAAAAAAAGAAGAAAAGAAGGAGAAAAATATCTTTATAAAAGTGCTCTTTGCTCCAGTTCGTAATCATCACCATGAAATGAAAGGTTATCTGCTTTTTGAAGAACTCGCTGACTGGAACATAACAGAGGCGGTTAACTGAATCGTCAAGCATTTCCTCATGCGAATCATCAAAGTGGAGAATTAGTAGAAGAGTGCATGAAAGCAGATGACCAGCCTCGGTCTAAAGAGTAGAGGCTTGCTCAACAGAAAATAAAAATGTTTGTATCAAGGAAATTCGTGCCGTCATCAACAATTTTTTTTAATCGGCAATGATAAACGACGAGGTTTAAACAAGCAAAACGGATTTCAGAAATTGAGACAATATAGCATGGTAGAAAAAAAAGAAAAACAGGAGTCGAGAGTGGGAAAGTACGGCGCAAGATCAACTTCCCAATGGTCAGCCTCTTACCGCGCAGAGAGAAACACAATGTTCCCTGGTGGAATGGCTTGACCAGAGATCCGGTCAAAATCCACACTCGACAAAATGTCCCGTGTAGCACAAAGAAAAGGCAAAAGCCACACATGATACCGCCTCTCCAGTGTTCTGCGATTATCCGGGGTAACCTTCAAACGTATAAGAAAAAGCCGCCACCCATTTAGTCATGTCAACACTCAATTGGCTGATAACGTAGCCTCAATGACAGTTTCGGGACCGCCTAGTTATCGAGTCTGTCGAACCAACGAAACAACATCATCATTGTTGGGAAGTAGATGGGCCACATAATGATTGAACGGTGGACACGGGAGCCAGGAACAAGATACACTTGTGCGAGATATGCGTTTGAAAAATAGAGAGCGGGAAGCAGTTCCACGATTTGCGATATCCAAATTCATCGCAAGGTGACCGCTGTTGAACATATCTGAGAACTATTAACGGCGTCGCGGCATTCCTCCATTCTTTAAACTCTGTAGTGCATGCGATGCGCCGCCCACAGGACCTCCAAGGGGATTGTCAGTCAGGGTCTTTCTCCGTTTATGCTCATAAGCACTTTCGCAGTTTTGACTTTCAGTTCGCGGCGGCTCTTCTTGGTCATCATCGTCCCTACCACGTTTGTTGGAACCGTTCAGAGAGGATGACGGATACGTGGATCCCGAGTTTGAAGAAGTGGGATAAGAATCTCCAGTAGTGCCATTTGCGGCAGTGCTTCTTGTATCGCTGACAACGTTGTATACACTGCTGGGTGGTCCCAGGCGTGGAGTCGAATAACCAGGGGTCCACTGGCTTTGGCTACTCGGCCTCGAACCTATCCTTTCATTCCCATTCGCGCTAGTTGAAGGGTTTGCCATATCAGACGATAAATGGTTCTGTTCTCCTTGCATGCTACCGTTGGAATGGTTGGTGTTGTAATTGTACGAGCCACGACTGCCATTATAGGAACCGTTAGTGTCGTTGATGTATTCAGGTTCGTGCTCGTGCCCTCCCTCTCCCACTGCGTTACCATGGCTTACTTGGCCATTTCCCTGGCTGTGCGAGTATTTGTTAGTATGGCGTAGGTCCGAATCATTTCCGGTGGCTCTTTGCAGGCTCGTCGATGTTTGTCTCACATACCTAGACATATTTTGTGGAGCAGGTGGTTGTGATGAGGTATACTGGGGTTGACTTGAGGGGGCAGAGGGATAGTACGGTTTGGATTCATAGCTCTGCTGGCTTTGGTACGATTGCATGTTTTGCAAATTGGAGCCCGGAGGAGTGGTTGCAGGGGTGGTTGGCATTGACCGTGAATTCCCTAGGCCTGTCTCGATTGACAATGCATGCGAGTTATGATGCACGTTATTAGACCAGTCATAGGAATTTCCTTGGCCAGACACGCCAACTAAGCTGGAAGCACTCGCAGGAGGGGTAGGAAACGTGTGGGCGCGTTCGAAACTTGGTCGACCGGCGGGAATATGAGCTTGGCTCGAAGACTGGGTAGCTTGAGATGTTACAGGATTGTGCATCGAATGATGGTGGTGCAGCGATGGCGGTTGCGGTCCTTGGATGGGCCGGTTATGTTGCTGGCTTGCCTCTATCCGCCTTCGGTCGGTGGCTCCAACAATGGAGTTAGGCCTTGTTTGGTTGGAAGGATGATACAGGAGTCCTCCGATATTGTGGACGAACAGCGGATATAGTTGGTCCGTAATCTTTTCTTTGTTGGCAAATTCGAGAGCACGATCGAAAGGAATCCTGAGAGTCGATCAGTAAGGAATAATCGAGAATGGGGGAATCGGAGAACTCACCATACGCCCTTTAGATGCATGGGTCCAATTTTGACCACATGCCGAACCTTCTCGCTTTTGAGAATACCATCTCTTCTTCCTCGTGTCATTCCAGCAACATTGAGCAGTTTGGTGCCGTTAATCATGTGGTTGTCTGTGCAGAAACGATTTAGCTCATATCAAGTAAGAAGCAAAGATTTGCTATTTTCTCACCTTCTCTACGAGCAACACAGACACCTTTCGCTTCAACCTGGAAACAAAGACTGCCCTCGTCTTCCCACAAAGTTGCTGTCACTCTTGGTTTCATACCTGGAGGCGCGATTTGGCCAGTGGTATCGAAAGTATGCGGTACATTGTAGGGTGGGGTATGGTTGTTAGACCCACCATATCCGTGAGGGTTGGGAGCAGTTGTCATGGCTATAAAATTGACTAACAATTAGCGGCAAGAATCATTCAGATGTTCACCTCCTTAAATTGCAGGTACTTACCAGGCAATGGTAGGATCTGCGCCGGAGCGTGGGGAGCAAGCACATTTGTAACTGGTTGGCTACTCGATTGAGGAGAAGTGACAGAATTCGAATACCCATAAGGGTACGAGTTGTTCGTGGGTGCATAAGCTGTAGGCCCGGGCTGTAAGAGGGGCGGTTGCTGATATGGATAATGAGATATCGTTTCACCTGCCCCGGGTTGGGAAGTGTATGCTTGCGCCGAAGGCAGATGCGACGAATGGACGTCCATGTATGATTGGGTTTGATTCATGGTACCCAAGTTCGTGGGGTTGTGGAGATAATCCTCCCCTGCGCCCATGTAATTAATTTGACGCGTGGATTCCGAAGGAGATCGCGTATTCGATTTACCAAGTTCACCCGTTGGCGTCGACTGGAGAAGTATCGATTCTGGGTGAGATGGTATGCGCGCTGTGAGATCGTTGCCGGAGATATCGGTGTCTTGTGCTGTGGAAAGTGGTTGAGAAGACGCGGAAAGGTCGCGGTTCACGCCACAGATCGATGAATCTCCCCTTGAGTCTGAGTGCTGCGGGGCGGGTAGGAACAGAGATCGTAGCCTATCACCACGAGAGAGAGGTCGCTGGGAGGCGTGATGGTTGTAGAACGGGGTATGAACGGCGTGAACTTGGGATATCGGCGGCAGCTCCAGCTTTCCGGTTTTGAAGCAAAACTCACTTTGGAATGAGATTCGCGGCGGGCAGCAAGACTTGCAGGCCAAAGATGGTCGCGAAAGACGAGAATTCGGGAGAAGACGAGACAAGCAACGTCACTGGAATATCACTGTTGGGGGCTTCCACGGCAATACCGCCTAAAACTGCAGATTGATGCGCTTCTTCAAGCTCAATCAGGAAAACAAAAGCAAAATCTAAACCAAACGGTCTAATCGATGTGTCGTCAAATTAATTCGTAAAGAGACACGGCGCCCAACAAATTAAAATGCAAAGTCGTAGATAATAGTACACGGAAGCACTTGGTTGTATATTATTTTCTGTTTTCCTCCACGGTTGAAAAAGAATGCAACGGAGCGATGATCGAGAGACGATTTTCACCCACAGTCGGTTTCGAGAACTGCCTGTTTGGCCGTGGATTACCCACGAATATCCCCAAGATGGAGGGTAACAGCAAGCGCAAGGTCAGGCAAGGAGTGGTCACTCAGGTCGTGATGTCAAATGAACCGGAAGAAGCTCTTGAAAAACTGGGTACTTGTGGGAAAAGGGTACATCGACTGCAGGTGGAGAACTTAGGCGACAAGAACGCAACAATGCAGCCAAGCATAAAATATCATTCGTAGCAGTCGTGACGAGTCGTAGGAGATGCTCACTTGTCTATCTCCTTGTTTTTGGTTTGCGTGGTTGTATCTGAACAACAGAAAGAACAGTGTAATGACAAGAGCTCAGTCAAAGGTGCGGCAAGTTGCTGAGCAGCAGCTCAAAGTCAGATCATGCAAGAAGTACGAGGCGTTATGCAGAAGAAAGCAGCAGTGCAGAGGGCAAAAAAGGAAAACAGAGCTAATGTGAAAAAGCAACAGACACGGTGAGAGCAAGGGTCATACAATCATAAACAGAATGATTGGGTATATGGGACGAAAGCCCATAAGTGGGGAGACCAGAAAAGAATTGGGTAAAAAGGGGATGTAAAGAGAGAAGAGAGACGGGGTGAGAAGTACAGGAAAAAGGATAGTTGAAAAGAGGGAACAAACAGGAAGTGGTGGTGATCACATTACCAGCCCTGGTCGGAGGATAATACTTTGCAGTAAGAACAAATTTGTGGGCGAAAAAGTAAAAATGTGGAGGCTGGGGGGAGGTGAGGGATTGAGTAACTACCTGTGCATACCTGTACTCTGGTATCTCTGTGTCTCTCGCTCTATCTCTCTGTCTCTGTCTCTCTAGTCTCGCTCTCGCTCTCTCTCTCTCCTGCTGAGGAGTGGTGGGTGGGCGGGCGACGGCGGGCGGTGGAGAGAAGGAAGAGGGGGGGAGGTGTTGGGATGTTTCTTTTTTGGGTGTTGAGAAGGGAGGCGAGAAACAGCAAACGCTAGTGAAAGAGGGCCGCCTGCGCCGCTCAACCGTGGAAGATGAGCCTGGTGGATCCCCCCTTGGGTGACGCTCCCGCAACCCTAGGAATTTCCGTGGGTTGTGATTCGTTTTCTGTCTCCCTTCTTCAACGGATCTTGCGTCTCGACGGCCAAGCGAATTCGAGCGAAGACGCAATGCTGGAAGCAGGAAGGATGACAATCTGTGTCTATGGTCAGACAGAAACGCTGGAGGAATCAAAACAACTAGTTACCTCTGCGAAGACACGCACCGGTCAAGGAGGAACCACAGGCAAAGAATCGATCAACACATGGCAATGCAGTGTGTGGGTACAACGGCCTCTCTATATTCCTCCCAAGATATATATAATAATATATATAATATTGTCCAGTACTGGAGTTACGGAGTACGGAGTATGGAGTACTGTATACCTACACATACGTCCGGCCGAGCTGCTATTTGTTAGGTTGCGCGATATATTTATATATACCTGATAGACGCTCTTCTACCAGTTCTTCCCACAGGAGCAAGAACCTCCGGTTATTCCAAAACATGTCTGTGCCCTCGAGCAGTAAAAGAAGACCTTCAAAGCCTGCTCTCCTCAAAGAAGTTGGCTTGTGGGTTTCAACACCTTCCAGCGCCCCAGCGAAGAACCTCAGCATGGGTACGGAGTATTTGGGTATTATTATGAGCACTATTATTACCTCCCTGTACTGTATCGTACCGTGTAAAAGCAAAGATACGTTGGAAAGAGCCCTGTCAGCAAATAACATGTTGGCAAATGTTGGATTTTCTCTCGTGTGGTTCTGGCCTGATGATGGATTCTGCTGACTTGTCTGTATTTGTGTTCGGTAACATGAGAAGCCGCGTACAAAGAGGTACAGTACAGCCCATGTATTTGGCGTCTCGTTTGGGCAAGCCAGTCATCTCAGGTGAGGTCCCGTCCTCGACTTCCCCCCATTATCGACTCTTCTTCTCTTTGCCAGTTCATGCACGGAGAAAAATCCTACTCCCTCGCTCATGTCATATCCAACCTGAAAGGGGAAAACGCATATCGGTAAACCGAGTATAGTTCTCCCGTAACCTTGGCCATCTATTTTGTCTGCCTGTGGATGCCATTCAAGCTAAAAGCGAATGTGGATCATTTTGACAACTCATAACTTAACCTAAACGGCATTCATGGAAGTTTGAGCTAGCACAAGAAACAGCGGTTATGCAATGTGTGATCGACTTCCGTGCGACCTACCACCAGATCGATAAACCCCCTCGAAGATGTCCCGCTGGCCTGTATGTAACAACACGCCTTAGGTATGTATCTCTGTTCTCGTACTGACTGAGCATTCTGTATTATACACAGCATCAGAGAGAGCTCCGACTTCGCTTCTGGCTCTTCAGTATCTGACTCTCTTGTGGATTTCTGCTTTGACAAGGATTCAAATGGCTTGATCAAAGAAAATACAGTTTTACCAGTTCTATCGCCCAATATCAGGCGTTCGCCTCTCAACACGAAGACTCTGAAATGTCGCTTCTTCGTTTCAGCCTGTCCACCTTTGCCTACCGGAAGGTGGAGCAAAAAGCTTGATTTGCTGTGTCGGCAGCTTCCCATATATTCGAACAAAGACATCAACTCTGCATTACGGGAGAGCTCAGGATGTCTCTTCACAGATCGTCGGTCCATTCATATAGTACAACCTAAGCTGCAGGACTGCGATCCACTGGATCTTGTGGTGGAGCTCCTGGAGAACACACTTTACCTGCTGTCTTTTGTGAAAATTCATTGACGCGCCTCGTCCAACCTCTCAGCCACCGTCTCAGAGACTGGAAATATGGAAAAGAAGAAACATCACAACCCGGTGAAGAAAGATCTGTTGCAAATAATGGACGATTTGCCGCGGCAAAGGTATAACCTGAGACTTGCAAATCGATATACCGCGGTTCTCTTTTTGATACGGAGGATGCGCAAATTCAAACCTTACCTTTCAATAACTAACATTTGCATCTGCACTTGAGGTCGTGCTGTGCTGCAGCGCTTCGCCTGCCTGGCGTATCTCTTCCATCTTTCCAGAAGGACAGAAGAATATCAGTTGCGCCAACAAGGAAAGTGGACACATAACATCCACCAAATCCATGGATACTCCGAGCCAAGTCTGGAATGGACCTTGGTCTTCGATGCATGTTTCTCCTACACTTCGGCTTATGGTCTTTGCACCTTGCTTGACCCGAGGCTTTTCTGAATCCAGCACTGTTGGCGGTGCAGTGGACACATGTCTGGAACTACTAATCCCGAACCTGCACTGGCCATACACATGCAATAGCTGTTTCCCCGAAGCTCTTTGTATGTATGTATCATCTCACATAATGCAAACTGGTGAAGCTATGAGGTGCAACAATTATGCTGAGCTGGGGTTTCAGAGTCAGCGAATTCAAGGTCACAAACCTTGGGAGAGTGAGCCTGGCTGCTGATGTCGTCTAAAAAGGTTTTACTGACGGTTTCCAAATCGTCACGTATGCACAATACAGTACGGTACATGTAATATACGGTCTGTATTATACACATCGAGACAGACACAGGCTGCGGATGACAGAAATACGTCCGCCGTCCATAATCAATCGCTCTTTGCCAATATGAACCCTGGCTGATGATGTGCAGTTGCAGCGGGAAGAAGATGGGTTGGCAAACTAATCTTTTCGGCCCAAAACCAAGCAGCCATAGTAACTACACAACCAATAGCGGGGCATTCTTCACGCGTATTCTCTTTGCTCTGTGTCGGAGTACGGAGTAGTCGTAAAAATGTATGTATGTATAACGCACGAGTCCATGGAATAGTCGCCGGTGATTAATTTATTTCTTTAGAGAAACCGGTGCGGTATCTATGACCAAATAGGCCATCGCAACTCCCCGCTCAAAGGGTGATATTGCTTTTGTCCCCCAAGAAACTTGAAAAGGAAGGAAAGAAAAAAAAAACAACAACTTGGGGCGACCCATATGGGTCCCCGGGCGGGAAGATCCTCTTCCGTTTAAAATAAAGCGGATCGAGAAAAAAAGAAGAAGAAGAAGAAGAAGCAGAAAGAAGCAAGCAAGCAAGCAACGGCGTTCCATGGTACTGATCCAAGTCTAAAAACCACCCTTTTCCTTCTGCGCTGTGCTTGGGTGTTGCGTGTACGGTACCACGGGAGCGAACAAAAACGAAGAGGGCCACCCCACGAATGAGAAAGGGAGAATCAGGCAGGGAAACATGGTAGTTATTCCTTCCCCCCCCCAGAGCCGAAAAACCAAGGGGCCGTTCCCTTTCCCGGACCCAGGGAAATAAAAACAGAAAATAAATAGCCAACTTTGGGTGTGTGCCGACAGAGTGATTCAGCGGCGCAGGCTTGGAGGAAAATTATCCCATACCATGGGATCAGTGCTTTCCCCGCTAAACGCAAAGAATTCAGGCATTTATTGGTTGCAGGTTTTTGACGGATGGAAATAAAAAGCTCAATTTTGGGATTTCGTTTGCAAAAAAGCCCCATGGTGGTTTTTCAAACCGGTCCTTTCCCCTTGTATCGATATCTCGATCTATTCACATAGGCTTTGCGGAAGAAACCCCCTAATCTTTTCGCTCTGATGAGCAGTGGCGTTTGTGTTCCTGGTTGGGACGGGGTTGCAAATACGGAGCTATGCCTGCTTTTCCATCTTTCCAAATCCCGAATTTTGAATAGTTTTCGAGACTCATGAAGGCACTAAACGCATTCTTCGGCTTTTGGAAATTGATGTCAACAAGGGCAGGTCGAAGATCGTATGTCGAATTTTCCATCCAGGGTTGTCGAGGATGGATTGCGGCGGCCTGGGCTTGCTTACCAACAAATCAGACTAACGCCGGAAACTGATAATGAAAAACTGCTTCAGGAAATCTTTAGCGTTGATAATATCATGGCAGGTTGAGGTTGAGTCGAGGTTTTATGGCCTCAAAAATTCCATGTGATACGGAGTACTCCGTAGAATGGTATTTGAAAGCATGGGATGGGAGACATCATCATTGCGATGTCCAGAATCCAGAGTGCGATTTTGACAGATTGATATCATTTCAGTCTTCTCAATTGAAGCATCAAAATTGGAGAAAAATATAACGTGCACGCCTTTCATCTACCAATGAACAAAACCTGGTGCGCGGTTGTCTAAAGGTGCATCGCCGACATGGGTCATAGACGCTTGAAGCGATGCACGTTCCCCGATATTTAGGCAATGGAGGTAAGTCCAAGATCACGAACATCTGTCCATATGGGGGTGCACGGCTACATGGAGTGCGTCGACATCTCGGAGTTGTTGCCAGCTCTGCCGCACTGCTGCTACCTTATCCACGCAGATGCACGCCCATCTCGGAAGGCCCTCCCCTCCCACTCAAGGCTGGCTGCAGATGATGGGCTGCGTATGTGCTCCGTACCTGCGTCAGGACTTAACTATTGCCAGGGACAGAGATATTGCATTTGCATTGAATACTATCTGCAACCATAGAAACGGACAGCAGCCTCGCAGCAGAGACTTATCTGTTTTCTCCGTTCCCCAGATGCTAGCTAACTACTGCAAGGGACAAAGTTTAGTGCTCCCACACAAATGCAAAAAGGAAGCACGGGGTGGGCAAAACCGAGAAAGCGCATCCTGTGGGCATGCACGGAGTACATACCGTGAGTGTGTGCAGAGCATGCAAGGAATCAATTAACCTCACATTGCATCATCGAATTTAAACTCCATGGGGAAGGATACCCTCTAAGTCCCTACATGATGCTACATCACGAACGATGCATCCCCGTTTTATCGGTTGAGGGATCTCGTGTTTGTAAAATGCACACGAAGATTTCTGTGGTCTCTTCTCGATCTTTTCATAAAAGAAGAATTGCGATTGTCGAACGCCAGGCCAGTTCCAAAACGCCTCTAGGCAGTCGATTCGTTTGTATTGTCCGTCCTGGCTGTTAGCAGATGAGATATAACTCTGGACCTTGACATAGTCACTGATATAAACCAAGCCACAGAACAACATGGGATGGAAGGATCTCACGGACTGAAATTGCAGGGCTTTGCTGATAGCTTTGAATAAGGTTTCGTCCCCTTCCCATGCAACGGTGGCAATGGCGGCTATTCTTAGAACGAGCCAAATCTCTTTAGAGGCAGGATTTAATTAACTAACGATTTGGATCGATGTTCAAAACCCGTAACGTTCGAAGACGAGAGCATTGTTGGAGATTGGAATACTACATCCAATGTTGGGTCCATCGCCAGACCTGAAGAACGAGTACGAAAGAGTGCCTGCCGTCGCAATAATGGTATATTTTGTTTGGTGCTCTGTCTTCAAATTAATCAAAACTCCGTAATCGTTCTAAAAACAGGGAGATAACTAGCCCCATCGCGGATTTGATTCGCGGATTAGCGAGACGGTCCTTGTGGTCCTCTGACCGAAACACCGTCCAGCCTCGGTTGCAAAGTCTGTGATTTATGTCGAAATGGGACGGTTGAAACTCCACATTCCACGATCTCAACAAAGGGTTCCGGATTATTGTCGTGTTTGAGCTGCAAATTTTCGACCCTTTTCTTGAAGGAGTAAATCGATCTGGTATCTTTGAAAGCTCACTCAGCAAACAGAATGGCACATTAGCAGGCATTAGGATGCCCAGGATTGCCACAGCGGGGCGGTACCTCTGGATTGACAACGCAGAGGTCGACAAGGGCGAATTTGCTTGGCAGCAAGCCAATCGCGGTCCGTGTAGGACGAAAAGTAACAAGGATCTTGAGAACAGGCTTTTCGCAGTCTTTTGCACAGAGCACACCGATCAATCACGGGTTTTCACGTACACTGGGCAGTACATAGTTATATGCTGTGTACTGTACGGAGCGCATCGACTCCGGATAGTAACTAATGCATGCACAAGAGGCTCAAAGGGGCGAGTGCCGTCGAAAGAAACTATTGTAGAGCCACGGCCGATTTTCGGTGTAGAGTCTTAAACGGCTTGTTCCGACTGATCGTCCGCGGCTATCGGGGTAAATACCACTAATAAGATGCGGAGTGTTAAGGACGGTGGTCCAGACTCTTTACCGCCTGACGCCCTCATGAGCTGTGACCAGCGCTGTGCTACGTGGCTGGGATAGTTAGTGCTTTTCCGGCAGGGTTTTTTTCCTTCTTCTGACTCGCGATCCCATGGCTCATCGAGGCATTGGACGGTCAAGTCAAGCTAGTCGTGAGCTGGAGTCATTATGGACTCCCGAACAAAGAATGAAAAGTCACGAATCAACGCCACTAACTTCACGCTGTTGCAAGCAAAACGAATCAAGCGTCGGCGGAGCTGAGGCCGAGGAATTGCAAGATGGAGAGGGCAGAGGAATGACTGGTGGTTGCAGCGGCCACGTATGAAAAGGTCAAAACAGACACACCGGCGAAGATCCATGGATGCCAAGGCGCGAGCTAGTTAGCTAATCACGACGTCCTCCCTCCGACTTTCTTTCCTCACCACTCCCACAGTCCCTCATTCTCTCACCTGATGATGTTGATGATGGATTGCAAGTCGGAACCATCGCCGTCCATTCTGATGAAACGTCCATTGGTGTGGGAAACGTCAACGAGCACCCGATTGGAGTCTTGCCAGACTGACTGAAGGTGAGGTCCTCGATAGCCTTCAACTCCCATGACGAGCTTTGCAAGCCCCCCTGGTTACTTATCCGAGGCTAATGCACACCCCAGAGGTGCCTGCAAGGTTAAGCCCAGAACCCTTGTCTTCGTTGACGAACACCTCCGCTTCGAGATCTCTGAATTTGCGTATGCACGGACATGTCGACATGTCGAATCTTCGCTCATTTCCGGGTATTGTGTAAGAATAAAAAGAGTATCGACGAGAATGATAAAATAAACTGCTTGTTAACGGAGCCGTTGGTCCCTTACCTTGCATAGTTACTTGCTTATCTGACTTTAGTCGATTTTGTTGTACGAAGGAATTGGGCCAATGCCAGCCGGAATGTTCTACCCCTGCTTGGTGCTGCCGGGATGCTCTCTCAGTAGCACCGTGGTACTCTGTAGTCCGGACTGTACACACAATCTCGCCTTGCTCAATCAGATATTGGCCTGTGGGGCCTCTAGTGTGTGGTCATAGCGGTTTCAGCTGCATCCTCCCGTTATTGCATATGCGAGTGTTCATCGACTTCCGAGAGGGTCCATGTCACCCATCGTTAACACTGATCCTTCTAGCCCACGAATTCAATCGAGCTTTCTCATTGGATGCGTGGCCGAATATCAATAAATTGTTCCTCTCACACAAATGGCGAATTACACGATAACCTTCGCTTTCACTTTAGAACAATCTCGCCCGGGTCGTGAAGTCGCCTCTTCCCCTTTTCTCTGCGGCAATGACTGGGTTGACTGAAGCGAAGGGCAAGGAAGAATCATCTGCCAGATTTCCCAATGTTTTATCCAGATCTTCGCGGCAGTCGAGGCTCAGGTCACACAGTGACAGCTCTTACATTTTTGCTCCGTCTCCTTTTTACCCACCAATTTCCTACACATTACGGAGTTATTTTGCATCAATGTCGGCCTTTCTGTGCTGCCAGGCTTTCTTTTCAAAAGCTAATGATTTTCATATTGTGTTGCACCAAGTGAACAACGTCCATCCTTGAAGCCTTGAACGAGTTACAAATTCGGAATTGATGAATGATTTATGGTTAATGCGCCCAGAATTGGCCCAAAATTGGCCCAAAATTGGCCCAGATGATCCTTGGCGGAGTTCTGCTTTTCAGTGTGAACTCTGAGATATAGATCGCCCCAGACAAAATTATAGGATTGAGATGCGGATTGAATCTCGATTTAGATACTGTACGCGCCGTTTTTAAGGATGATTGTTGTTTTTGCGTACCCTTCCGCGGCGTCTGAGTCTTCTGCAATATCTCAGGTTTACTCTCGTCTGGCCCTTGCGGTTACCGCGAAGGTTATCAGCCCTACCTCGTACAACCTGGAGTCCTAAAGGATGTATATTTGAACGTGTGACTTCCTCCACACGATTCTAAATTGAATCTGATCTTCCCCAAGACTGTTGAGAGCTAGTTGAGTGACGGCCTAAGTGTCCTTTGGCTTGTTAACCCCCAGTGTCAGCAGTTCTTCCACACAGCCCTGATATGGTTGAAAAGGTTGCTTTTCATATTGCTCTCGCCGTCCCAGTAGGTACACAAGGCCTCAGCAATGCTCTTGGATTGTGTTACACATGAGCCTGTGTTACCTTTTCCCACCTTATACTTGGCTTCATACATACAGAATATATGTACAACTTTACAATGACGGAGAACATCTCAGCTCCCGTGGATTGATATTGCCTCCAGCGTCTCCCCACGTTACTTATTAGGTGTCGAGATTGCGGAAATAAACGATCAGGCATCGAGCAAGCGAGTCAGCGGGGGTTATGTATCCCGTCTATTAACATAATATTCGGCCGACAATCATTACCTTTTAATTTAGAATCCGACTCGCGGACTTTCAAGGCATCTGATATCAGGATACTGAAGGCTTGTCTTCTGGAAATCAAATCGGAATCGACCGTTAAGTAGCCAAGACATCCGTTGAAGGCGTTTTGTTTCGGACGCGCCTATGGAAGATCGTAACTCGGATGGGCTCTGAGCAAATACCTACCTGTTTCGCCAATTGAATCAAGCAGCTAATACAGAAAAAAGAACTTTCTGATTCAACTGGGGCCAACATCAATTCAATGTATGTATGCACTTACAGGCCTCAAACTTGGAATGTGAATGGTTCAACTCAAAGGAAGCCTTGCTTGTAGCATTATACAAGAATGGTGCCACGTAGCACCTATTGGGGTTGAAAGATATGGCCACAGGGTCCCGACAAAGCATCGAGGCCCTGAAATATTGTTGATACCCATTATCCACTCGCAATCACTTTGATTTATGAATTGAGACTCCATGTTTTTTGATAATCTTGAGTGTTCTTGAGATCCTCTTTAATGGTAACAGGGTTTTAGTTGTGATCTGATCCTTAATCCGGCCATTTCTGCCTGGTTTTTTGAGATCGCAACTTCGGCCTGTTAGATGGAAAATGCATTATGCACTGGCCTGCATAATGCATTCTCCACATTCATGGGATGTGCAGACTGCAGATTTCTACACATACAGTTCAATCTACATTACTGTATCTGTTCATTATTGCCATACCCAAAACTTCCAACATGGCTCATTCTATAGGTATCTAATGGAATTGGTGTACTGCCCCAGAAACAAATTGTTATGTATGTATGTACGTACCCATTCTGAGACTGTCAGTCTCAAAATAGATTGTCACCTCCTAGCAAACACAGAGCAGCCTTGCTTCATTCAGCATTATGTTGCTCAAGAACAAAGGGCTGTCTGAGACACAAAGCATTCTGCATACGTATGCATGCTTGAAGCTTTTTCTCAGGGCTTATGAAGGAATTACATAAGGAAGCAGAAATTGAAGAAACAGGCAGTGGCAGTGTCACAAAGATGGGGATGATCTCCTTGCCTGTCCTTTCTTTGTTACACCTTACGCCAACATGAGAGACAGATATGGGTACCTTTTATGTCACTGCCACACACAACATGATGTAGATTGCACATCTGTGGGTGTACTACGGAGTACATACAGCACAATCAATGGAAGTACAAAGAATGGATCTTGAAGAGCTGCCTCACTAGCTCTGCCAACAATGGCCTATATAATGTGTTTGGTCCAGTGATGCTATGTATCCACAGATGTACAGAAACCTGAAAGGTGCTTAGAGGTGTCTTTGGTTTGCCTCCAAGGCTGTGCTGTGCTACAGTCCTAAAAACTACATGCTGAGGTCATGCTGAATAAGTTCTCTCATGGCATGCAATAGGAATATTACTGTCATAAGTAGTTCTTTTTGTAACACAAGTAACTTCTCTTGATTTCTGAATATTGTGCATATGACTACTGTACTCCGTACATAGGCTTGTTCTGATATGGGAAAATCTTGTGTGAACACAATGTAGACACAGTATTCTTATCCTTTGATGGCTCAGCCATGGAGAGCAGCATCAGTTGATTTCGAAGGGAGACTCTATGCAAAAAGTTCTGCAGGCTTGACTTCTGGGGCAAACATAAGGCATAATAAATATAGGAGAAAGCCCAGCTTGAATAGCTCTAAACCCATGATAACTTTTGAAATCGCCCCAACCCACCAAAATCCACCAGGCAAAAGGACCCATCATTAACACATTTTCTCGTTTTTTATAACCAGAAACCAAATGGAAGACCTAACGCCAATGATGCGACGCTGCCAGGACACGGTGTGCTTTATAAATGAAAACACTATCTCCTCTGGCTCTTTTGATCTCTCTTCTCTTTCTGCTGGACAAATATTTGCTGCCAGGTATCAAGCCAGGCCCTCTGATCCAACGTCAACTCCTTTTTGGGATTTCGGAATGTCTGTGCCAGAATATCTCTGATTCTGGTGCTCAAGGCTTTCAGCACAATCATGGATTTCCAATCTTTGACCGAAAATCTCACGCGATTACCATCGATCGTCACAACTCCAGAGTATATCTGCAATGGATAGAAGAATAATCAGTTTCCGCAAAGATAAGCCACAGAGAAAATATCGACTTTATCACTTACCTTAAACTCAACATCTCCGCACAACAATGCAATTGCAAAGTCTTCAACAGCACTTGTTTCGTGCGCATTGTAGTTCCGATTTTGTGACTGCATTATATGGTAATAGGAGAGCCACTTCACTGAATGATCTGCAGTCTTGTTTACTGATGTTGAGTGAAGCACCACGGTCTGATTGTTTGAAATATTCCTCCATCCCTTTCCTTGGCGAGTCAGGAGCCTGGGATAGAAGCTCCACGCGATGACGGAGCCCACGACTAGGTCATTGCTGCTATTGATATCCAGTCGTTCTGGCACCGTGAAGAACTGGCGTCTGCGTCCGGAGAATCGTGCTCTTGAATCCAAATTAGCATCATTCCATATTACGGCAAAAGATAAGATACGAACCGACTCAGAGAAGCTGCCTCGGAAGCTTCCAGTTTAACTAAGCCTGTATCGACCAAGGAGACCAATAGCTGAGTTTTGACCTCTTCGATGCTTAACATCGTCTGGGGACTGAGGCAATTTTTCCGACAAAACGTAAACTCGTTCATTCCCGGTGTTTCGCGACATCTTCTCCATGCGCAGTAGGCGTTGTAGACAGACAGCAAATCGGAATTCCCTGGCATATCGGTAAGCATACGATAAATAGATAAACTTGCAGATATGAAAATATGATATGACTTACCTCTGTCAAAAGCACGCTTTGCAGCTTGTGTGGCGCTGCTCGAAGCCGCTGTATGGACAAACGGAGATTTGCAAGACAGAATAGCTGCGATACTGAGCGTGGCATCGACACATTTGAATAGCGCACCGTAAAGCACTAATTTGCCTAAGAATACATCAAGGGGAAGCTGAGCAAGTTGCCTCCCTAGAGGGGTTAATGCTTCAGTGCTTGTGAGTGCCTTGACTGTTCTGAGGGCCTCTACGGCCCGACGGATATTCTTGGATGATGGAGGATCCATGGCCTCAGAGAGAGTTTCCTCAATATCCCCAAGATTGCAGATTTTCACGCGAAGAATCAGATCTTGAAGGGAGAGCCGAAGCAATTCAGGGGTTTGCTGTTCCGCCATCTGCAACAAGGTAAGTCAGGAAGAAATGGATACGGTCAGGGTAAGAGAACGCATACCAAATTATCATGCCGATGCTTCGTAAATAAGTGAAAACAAAGACCTTCTTGAACTCGACCAGCTCTGCCCCGACGCTGTTTGGCATTGGCCCGGGATATAAATGCTTCAACTAGCCTAGATATCTGCCGCCGCTCATCGAATCTTCGAGGATGTCAGAGAAACCCAAGCAGTGCAATGATTTTTCGAAACTCACCGCATAACCTTTTCCTTGCCCGTATCTATTACTGCAGTAATATCCGGAATTGTAATACCTAAGAGTGTTAGAAAGTCAAGCCAAAGCATTAAATCTTCATTGCATATCATACCAGTCTCAGCAATGTTTGTTGCGATGACAATTTTTTTCATTCCGTCTGGAGGGACTAAAAATGCTTTTTCCTGATCCTCGCTAGCGATTGACGAGTGTAGAGAATGTATTATCCAACCGTTTCCGAAAAACGGCTCCGAAAGAATTCTATCATACAGCCTGCGTATTTCAGCTAATCCTGGCATGAAAACCAAGAATGCCTTACTGTACTGGTTTAGTCCAGGTTTCGTTGCGATGGTGTAAATTAGATCAATGATCAGCTTATAATCAATGCGGTATTCGTCGAAAGAACAAACCGCGTCTCGGGTCTGCTTATTGTATGCGGATAATGTTGAGCGTATGGATTCGTCAGCTTGACCCTTTTCGGTACTGGAAGAATCACTTTCATCGGTATAATCTAGTGACTCCTTTTCCTGCGAAGAGTGCCTCGTAATCTCAATCGCATCCTCAAGATAATTGGTCGTTACAGAAAATGTTCGGCCGGGAATGTTCAAAACTGGTGCATTATCGAGATATGTAGAGAATCTCTGTGCATCGACAGTGGCAGACATGAGAATCAATTTGAGATCTGCTCGTTGATGTAAAAGCCGACGAAGAATGATCAACAGAAAATCACTATCAAGTGTGCGCTCATGGACTTCGTCCAGAACTAAATGCGATATATCTTTGAAGTCTTGCGGTCTCTCAAGCATCCTGATGACTACCCCAGTAGTCCTAACTCATGGAATTAGTTCAGACTTCTGTGCAGCAACCTTTTGGTTCACTTACGCGTATATCAACCGACTAGATTTTGTAACTTTGCTCTCTAGTCTTATTGCATATCCAACAAGAGAGCGACTGGTTCCAATAGCATCCTTAGCCTCGCCTAATTCTTCACTTACCCTCTTTGCGAGCGATATAGCTGAAATCCTTCGGGGTTCGGTCACATATATCTTGCAAGGGCGACCAGCCATGAGCTCATTTTCGAGAATAAAAGAGGGAATCTGTGTACTCTTGCCACTTCCCGTCTCACTACAGATAATCAGGGTTCGGTTTGCTGAGAGGATTTCGATTATCTGGTCTTTATATGGCCATATAGGCAGATTCATTCGGGTCATCATCATGCGCTTGAAAGACGGCGTGGAAGCTCTATCCGTCCAAAGGGCTTGAAAATATTGCAGTGACGGTATATTTGAAGATTTTTGTTGAAGGTTTTCCTCATAGACCCCTTTCGTGTTTCCATTCCGTCGTTTAAAATTCTCAATCAGCACGACGTCCTCGTCGGCTTGGTTTTTCGCTTGGTGGAGCAGTTCCTTCAGATTTCTAATCGTGTCTCTATCCGCAGCGTCCTCATACTCCTTCTTTGAAGTCCACAGCTCTTCCCATGCATCTTTCCATACCCCGGGCAACCTCATTGATACTTTGTTTTCTTTTGGCGAGTTAGAAGTGATAATAAACAATGCCACAACCGAGATATAGGATTCTGCTTGCTGTGCGGTTGTAGCACTTATAGAATTCATAGAAGCCTTCATGGAATGAGAATTGAAGATGTAGCTAATATCGGGTAACGGGATTTCAGCGGCAGGTTCCTGAAATTTGGACCATTTGATTTCAATGGCTTTGCGATGGGAAAAGGGCGTGGAGGACAAGTCCCTATAAATTAACTTGAACCCTGAATCTCTATCCCATGATCAGTGCATTAGTTTAAAAGCTAAAGGCAGGGAGGCGTGGTTCTCAAACCTGGCTCTACACGTATCTTCCAGAACGCGGCGTGGTTTCAATCCAAGCGGTTTACCGAAATCCCGTATTTTAGTAATCGTACTTCTATCCGCAGTGGCACCTGTAGTAGTTGGTACTGCAACATCGGATTCAGCGGTGAAGATATTCCCTAAGATATCTTCGTCATCTTCGCTTTCGACTAAGCTCGGACCTGGACTAGCATCCGCCGATTCGCTGATGGGTACAGCTTGCTTATTCCTGACCGGTTGCACATCCAGTCTAGGCTCTGCGGCTTCCAAATCCTGACGCAGTGCATCTGATGTAATTGCGCGTAATTCAGAGAGTGTTTCTTTCCATTCAGCCTCGGCCCTTTCAGAATCAAACAAGATATCTTTTTCAACCACTTCAAGTTTACTGTTCAGCTTCTCTATCTGAAAGTCAACCGCAGAATCCGCTACATTAGCCGTTGGCCTCTTGGAGCCTGCCTTCGTGTGATTGAAGAAACTTGGCTTAAGGGAATAGATGCGCGACCGGAGTTCCAAGTAACGAGGGACCAAATCGTCCGGGTCAAGGTCCACATCTGATGTTTCCGACTCTGGGCTTGATGGATGACAAGGACGCATAGGGCTGTTAGCCTTGATTGGTACATTGTTAGCAGGAGTACTGATCCCAGAACTTGGAGGTATTGATTCTATTTCGTCTATTGTCTTGTTAGCATCAGATAAAGACAGCATTCAAAGGTATACGTCCGAACCTCTCTGGTCATCCGGCCTTGGTTGAGGCTTTTGATATCCATATGCTGGAAGCTCATCTTCGGCAAAATGCAAGGCAAACCACTCAAAAGCCTGGGATATGCCCCAAGTGAGATCCTTTGATGTTTGATCATAAGAGAAATGTGAGAGAACACCTCTCAACATTTCATTCACACTAGATTCTGAAAATCCAAGTTTCAGTAGTGTCTCCTTCAGTGTCCACATGCTCATGCATAATTCTTCTTCATTTGCCCTCATGTCAGTATTTTCGTCAAGCTTGTTAAAATAAGATGGTAGGTTTTCAGTTTCTTTGATCTCTCTTTCAAGAATCAAGTTGTAAATATCTGGGGAAATCCAATCCCGAACATTAAGGACTGTCCCTTGAGCGCGCAAAGTGCGGCGCTCCGTCTCGAGTCTTCCGGCTTGCCGAGCAGCCTCACTTTTGCATTTCACTGCATACTTGTCCAAGATATTTTGCAGTTCAGCTTCTTCAAAATGTCTCTCCAGCTCCTCTGGTGAGAGGTTTGCCAAGGAATCGTTTGGGCCCAGTGTGCCCTCTGACTGGGCTGCAGAGTCTGGCACTTGACTTTCCTTTTCAGTAGACGGTTCCTCTGTCTTTGCTAAATCCTCAGTGTTTGTGGATTTGGATTTGGATGGGATCGAAACTGTTGTGAATCCCCGAGCAGGATTTGACGCGGGCTTCTTCTTTTTGCGGTTGGGTGCCATGACCTCTGCAAATCTTTGATGGAACAGAGTATTGAACAGCTTGAAGTGCGCGAGAATGTAGTTGTAGCACAGAGAAAAGTAATAAATAGAAAAAACGTATCGCTACTGAACATATGAAGAACAAAGAACAAGAGAGAGATATCACTGTTGGTTGTGTTTCCCAGTCAAGGATCACTTGGATCACTTTGATGATGACTGTTGAATCTGTGAAGGCGAGTTCCTGCAGAGATCCACCACTCAAAACAGTTTGTCACCAAACTTTCGAAAATCACCAAAAAACACAATTATCTATTTAAAACTGCACCACCTTCATGCCATGGCATGTAGATATCAGCATGGTTGAAATCAGATGGAGTGAAGTGAATGAGGGCGTGATTGAGTCCTTGAAGCCAGTCATCTTTTCTGGTTCAACGTCTCAGCGCCGCGCAGGCCTTCATGAACTTCATGAGAAGATCCTTTGTAAGTCACCAATGCGAGAGTGGCTTTTGCTTCGACATTTGGCTAATTTTCGCGGAAAGCCCATGAGTTGCCAAAGAAACTGGACGCACCTCTCCTAGACCTGCTCTTCGGAACCTACCCTGTTTACGTTGACCGAGATTCCCGTCGAGATGCGCAGCGATGTATCGGCGATATCTTCCGCGCCCCGATATCGTCTGCCGACCTCAAGCACTTCGCCAGCAAACTCGAAAAAGAATGCTATAACCCTGCCATTGCTGCTACCAATGCCTTTGTCCTGATCGAATGGTGCGCTTTGTTTCTCCAACACCTAAGCCAGATGGGGGTAGAAAGCCTTGAAGATACAATTCAATTGGCGGTGAATATCCTGTCTGCCAACTCGAAAGCTTTGGAGACCTGTCTGCGCTCGTCAAAGAAAGAGGGCTTAAAACATTCTGCAATCATATTGTCTAGACGCGCTTTACGGGCTGTTTTGTCAAAGGAAGAGCACGGAAATGAGGTGCTACGGCGACTTATTCGTCATCTCACCAGCGAGGCAGGTTCAGGGGTTCAGAATGCACCCTACCTTGGAGTTGTGTCTGGAGTCTGCGCACGGCTTCCTAAAAGGCGGCCCGTCGTTGACGATATGAAAGCGGCCATTTTTCAATTTTATGTCAGAGAGATCGTGGGTTCCCGAACAGTGGTTCCCGCTCACATTGCTGGAGGGTTGGGCGATTTTTTTGTCACATTTGCATCTGCAGACGATCTACAAAATGAAATCTGGCCATCGCTTGAGAAAACCATACTTAGGAGCCCCGAAGTGGTTCTCGCCGGCATTATTCCTTCCCTTGTCGCCGCGATTCCGAAGAAAATCGAATTGTCAGAAATTGTTTACACCCGACTTACTAAACCACTCCTTGCGAGTTTCAAGTCTGCCAATCTATCAGTCAGGCAAGGAGCAGTCAAAGCTTTCGAGGTTCTGATTGCTAGATGCAGTGAAGAACCATCGCTTCTAAAAATCGTCGATGAAGTTATTCTACCCCTGAAAACCTCAAAGATTCCAAATGCCGAACACCGTACGCTTCAGGCACAAGTTTTGAATGCTTTCCATTGTTTCCCAGAGCTGTCTCAGAAAGTATTGTCGGGGCTGTCGCCTGTCTTTTCCCGCGAAAGTAACGAAATTGCGCTCGAATCCGAGGTCAATGCCTTTTGTCATCATCTGGCATATTTGATCCGATGCCGGTCCATCATTAGCAAAGAGGTTTTCTCTGTTATTTCCAGAGGGTGTTCTGAGAAACGAAATGCTTTCCGTAAAATCTGGGTTTCCAATACTGGAGAGGTTATCTGGAATGCTGATCGTGATTCCTTATTTTCTTCGAATGTGAAGACAGATTTTCTGAAACCAGTGGCCGAAAATTTCCTAAAGACCTTCCAAGAAATAACTGCAAACCCACTGTCTGCAGTTCAGAGTGGCACAATTTCTATCGCCCATGTCCTTCTGGCTCTCTCATGTCAGAATCTTCGTGAAAAACACCTAAATGGCGGCAGTTTACTTTTTAATATTGACGATATCATCCGTCCGTCTTTATCGCTCTCACCTAAACAATCTTTTCTGCTCAATCCTAGGATTTTCTCAAAATTGACTTCAAAGGATGAGCTCACCTGGAACATTCGCGCGTTATCCGGGATTTCTTCAGAGCCCGCGTTTCAAGCTGTAGGCCCAACAGTAAGGGATGCTTGGGCACAGGCGTTCATTTATGTAATATCCTCTGCTGCCACTCCAGCAGATGTCAGGGAATCTGCAGTCCTTCAACTGACCCAGTGTTATCTCAAAAATCCGCAAGTCATTGGAATAACCATTATCAACGCGATATGGAAGTGGTTACTCGCAGTCGATATGGGAGATAAAGATTCTGCTGCCTTTGCTGCAGGAACAGGCAATGACAAACTTTTCCTTGCGATTAGAGCCATCACTCCGCCTCCATCGGAAGCCTTAGGCCATGCTGTGGATCCCTCGGTCCTCGATCATCAGTTAATTGACTTATTAGTGCTATGCCGCCCAGAGCTAATCCCTAAAGCCAACTGGATAGATACCACGCTGAAAGCTGGTGCAGATCCCGGTAAAATTGCACAAAGCTATAGCCAAGAATGCATAGCGCAGGTCCTTTTGGCTACTGAAGTGAGTATCATTCTCCTTGACGCGAACCGTGCACCAATGTAGCTAACTCGATCTTTAACACAGGATCCGGTTCGATTTAGGTTATCTAAAGGAAGAGATGCGGCGTGGAACGCTGCTGCTGACCTTGCTTTCGTCGCCCCTGATATTATAGTTCCGAAACTAGTTGAGCAATTCCAAGAGGACTTAAAAACGGGAAAATTTACAAGGTTTGGACCCATTGACATTGCGATTGCCCGACATCCAGAAGGGACGCCTTTCGTGGATGTTCTTAGTACTAAAACCAAGAGGCAACCAGAGAAAGGAGACAAGGACTATAACACTCTGAAATGGGAAGAAGAACTCCGAGCTGAGATGGCCCAAAAACGAGGCCAGCAGCAGAAGAAACTAACGGCGGAAGAACAAATGAAAGTAAAAGCACAATTGGAAAAGGAAGCCGAAGTTCGGAAAAATGTCCAAGATCAAGAACAAATAATCAGAAGGGGGGCTGGCATCATCAAGAGTCTTGCTTTGGGACCTCCTACGGAAGCTGAGGGATGGATAAACCAGGCGGTCAACGCCTTGTGCTGCCTCGTTGAAGCTGGCGCGGGTGCGTTAGTTGGTAGCAGTCTCGCTGAAGCGTATGTTGCCTGTACCACTCGCATTTCCAGTCGTGTGGAAGAAATCCGGTCATTTATTGGAATTGCTACCCTTCGCTCGCTTGGAAAGACTTATTTGCCTCTTGAGCTGGAAGCGGAACCCCTTGGAAGTGCGTGTTCTACCCATGATGGAGTCTTCTGAAAGAAAGAAACATCTCTAAGTTGTTTTTATATAGGTCTTGTGACTCGAATTCTTTACCGCATCCGACTTGCTTCTGAGCAACGGCCGTTCGAAGTCGTCTCCTTCGGAGTCATGCTTCAGTTGGTTATCGTTGTTCTGGGAAAGGACGGTGTTGACGAATCCGCGGAAAGTCGGGGGGAGCAGGTCCTTCTCGCCCTTGAATTTCTCTCAATCCATGCCAGCTCTTGTACGAAAATTTGAACCCACTGGCATTGATGTCATTGCTAACTGCTTGCCTATAGTCTCCGACAGCAGATTGCCGCGGGCTGAAGTGTTGCGGAAACTCATATCTGCTATGAGAATTCATGCTGAACATTACAAATTAATGCGGGATCTTCTTATCGATATATGCCGTTCTATAACAAACAATATGCAGTCAGATGAGCTTACAGTTCTCCTTCAAGGAGCCATCGTTCCAGAGACCTCAGTGCGGACTGCAGTTCTACAGGCCGTTGAGGCTGAAATAGACCTTACCGATTTTGACTTCTCCGAGTATATCTGGCTAGGAATTCACGATCACGTCCCTGAAAATGCTGAAATATCCAAAGCTATATGGGAAGAAAATGCGCTCGAAGTTGACGAGAATTCGCCAGAGTATATCCTAAAATATCTCGGAAGCGCTGATTCCCAACTACGTGGCGCAGCAGCAGAAGCGCTTGCACATGCTTGCGAAATTAGCACTTCCGTCTTTGCAGCCACGTTGAATAAGCTCGAGTCCAAGTATCGGGATGAAACTAAGCTCAAGAATCCTCAAAAGGACGCATACGGGATGCCGAAGAAAGTAGATGCACCCGATAATTGGGAACTTCGAAGCGGCATAGCTCAAGCCCTTAAAGCCATGGCCCAGGGGTTTCATGGACACCAAATGGTTGCATTTTTACAATTTTTGATCAGTGATGGCCCACTTATTGATCGAAATGCGTTGGTCCGACGAGAAATGGCTGAAAGTGGGAGCGCAGTCATAGCTTTCCACGGACAAGAAAAGGTGGAAGACCTCATGCAGCTCTTCGAGAAGACATTAGAAACGTCCGACAAAGCGACCGAACAGTCGGATTGGCTTAACGAGGCGGTCATAATTTTGTACGGCTCTCTTGCGCGCCATCTCAAGGCAGGAGATAAACGATTACAGACCGTGATTAGGAAGCTTCTTGCAGCGCTTTCCACTCCATCTGAAAGCGTCCAATATGCGGTTTCGGACTGTCTGACTCCCCTGGCTAGGCTTTCTTCTGAAGAGATCTCTACCTACACGGAAGAACTTATGGATCAGCTTCTGCACTCTAAAAAGTATGCCACAAGGCGCGGCGCTGCGTATGGCTTGGCAGGTATTGTGCATGGAAGAGGCATATCTGCTTTGCGTGAGTTCCGTATCATGTCAAGACTCAAGGACGCATCTGGAAATAAGAAAGACTCAAATGAGAGACAAGGATCACTTCTTGCCTTTGAGCTGTTCTCGCTGATCCTTGGCCGAACGTTTGAGCCGTACATCCTCCAGATAGTACCCCAACTTCTAACTGCTTTTGGCGACCCTAGCATTGATGTGCGCGATGCATGTCTGGATGCTGCCAAAGCATGTTTCGCAAGCCTTAGTTCTTATGGTGTGAAACAAATACTGCCGACCCTCCTTGAAGGCTTAGATGACCCACAGTGGAGGAGCAAGAAGGGCGCCTGTGATCTGCTCGGTGCCATGGCATATCTCGACCCTCAACAGCTCGCCGCTAGTCTTCCTGACATCATTCCTCCCCTCACTGTGGTTCTCAACGACAGCCATAAAGAAGTTCGCAATTCTGCAAATAGGAGTCTTCAACGTTTTGGGGACGTCATAAGCAATCCTGAAGTGAAAAGTCTGGTCAATATCTTGCTGAAAGCTCTTAGTGATCCCACGAAATACACAGATGAAGCGCTGGATGCTCTTATTAAGGTCTCCTTTGTTCACTACTTGGATGCGCCTTCGTTGGCGCTTGTTGTGAGGATTTTAGAAAGAGGCCTTGGGGATAGATCGGCTACGAAGCGGAAAGCTGCTCAAATTATTGGTAGTCTGGCTCATCTTACGGAACGGAAAGACCTTATTTCACATCTTCCCATCCTGGTTGCGGGTCTCAAAACTGCAATCGTCGATCCTGTGCCTACTACTCGCGCAACGGCTTCAAAGGCTCTTGGCTCCCTCATCGAGAAACTTGGAGAAGAGACGCTACCGGACTTGATACCAAGCTTGATGACTACTCTTAAATCAGAAACAGGAGCGGGAGATCGTCTGGGCTCCGCTCAAGCCCTTTCTGAAGTCCTTGCTGGACTTGGGACATCTCGGCTTGAGGAAACCTTGCCGTCAATCTTGCAAAACGTATCCAGTTCGAAGGCGGCGGTCAGAGAAGGATTTATGTCACTCTTTATTTTCCTTCCTGCCTGTTTTGGCAACAGCTTTGCTTCATATCTCAGCAGGATCATTCCTCCAATATTATCAGGCTTGGCGGATGATGTGGAAGCGATACGGGAGACTTCACTACGGGCAGGTCGCCTGCTAGTTAAGAATTTCGCTACGAAATCTATTGATTTACTGTTGCCCGAACTCGAACGAGGTCTGGCAGACGACAGTCACCGCATTCGTCTTAGTTCCGTTGAGTTAGTAGGGGACCTTTTGTTCAGCATCACTGGCATCAATGTCAAGGGAGATGTAGAAGAAGAGGATGACACCGCGGCTCAAGCCGGGCAATCTTTGTTGGAGGTGCTCGGCGAAGATAAGCGAAATAAGGTCTTGTCTGCACTTTATATATGTCGTTGCGATACTTCGGGATTGGTTCGAAGTGCTGCAATTAATGTATGGAAAGCTTTGGTTGCTACTCCTCGAACCCTCAAAGAGCTGGTGCCGACGCTCACCCAACTGATTATCCGTCGACTGGGCAGTGCGAACATGGAGCAAAAAGTTATCGCTGGAAATGCGTTGGGTGAATTGATCAAAAAAGCGGGTGAAGGCGTTCTTTCAACCCTATTACCGTCACTTGAAGCAGGTCTCCTAGCTTCTACCGAAGTTGACGCAAGGCAGGGTATATGCATTGCTCTTCGTGAGCTTGTTATTTCATCCTCCGAAGAATCTCTTGAGACTTACGAAAAGACCCTTATTTCAATTGTCCGAGCAGCGTTACTAGACGCAAATAAGGATGTCCGAGAAGCAGCTGCAGAGGCTTTCGACGCAATTCAACAAGCTCTGGGCAAGAGGATTGTGGATCGTGTATTGCCAGATCTTCTCAATTTGCTACACAGTGACGCGGAGGCAGACCGGGCCCTCGCTGCCCTTTTGACCCTCCTCACTGAAAATACTCGTGCCAACATTATCCTTCCTAATCTTATTCCTACTCTACTTGCCAGTCCCATGAGTGTCTTCAACACGAAGGCATTGGCGTCTCTGGCCGAAGTTTCCGGCGGCGCCCTTACTCGAAAACTGCCAAATATTCTCAACTCTCTAATAGACAACTCTCTTTCACCGAAAAACGAGAAGATCCGGCCTGAAATCAACAACGCATTTGACGCAGTCCTTAGCTCAATTGATGAATTTGACGGATTGAATGCGGCAATGAGCGTGATGATTGCACTCATGAAGCATGAAGACCATCGCAAGCGCGCAGCTGCCGCAAATCGCCTGTCTTCATTCTTCGCTAAGACCACTATCGACATCTCACGTTATCATCCGGAATTAATTCGAGTATTGCTTATATCCTTTGATGATAATGATACAAATGTCGTGACAGCCTCCTGGGAAGCCCTTAGCCAGTTAACGTCCCATATGCGAAAAGAAGAAATGGAGGTATTGGTGGTGCCGACAAGACAAGTCCTTCGACAGATTGGCGTTGCAGGGGCTAATCTTCCCGGATTCTGTTTACCCAAGGGAATTGGCGCGATTTTCCCCATTTTCCTTCAGGGCTTGCTCAATGGAACTGTTGAACAACGGGTACAATCCGCTTTAGCCATTGGCGATATCGTAGACCGAACGAGCCCCGATGCTCTCAAACCATTCATAACACAGGTCACCGGTCCGTTAATTAGAGTGGTTTCAGAACGTTCAGTCGATATCAAATGTATGTCCCATTTTCCATACATTATCTAGAACTACAGTCCTAACAATTGTCACAGGTGCCGTCTTCCTGGCCATCAACAAATTGTTGGAGAAAATACCGCTTTTCGTCAAACCATTCCTCCCTCAACTGCAAAGAATTTTCGCTAGAGGACTAGCAGAGTCGAGCAGTGAGACACTACGGGCAAGAGCCGCTAAGGGCTTGGGTATTCTTATCACTTTGACGCCTAGGGTCGATCCACTCATTTCGGGTAAGAAGGCCGTATTTTTTGTCCATATCACAGACCCTGACATACTATCTTATAGAGCTCGTCGCCGGTTCCAAGACCTCAGACTCCGGAGTGAAGAGTGCGATGCTCCATGCCTTGCATGAAGTGGTGGATAAAGCCGGCAAAAATATGAGTGATGCCTCCAAACAAGCAATATTAGAGCTCATTGACGATGAATCCACTGATCGTGACGGTATGTCCGGCTTTACCTGACTAAATTGGCGTTGCTAATGTCACTGTAGATGCGACGAACATTGCCAACGCCCAGCTCGTCGGCGCTCTTGTCAAAACTCTTCCGGAAGCTAAGGCTGTACCCCTTATTAAGTATGCTCTCCGGTAGTATCATTTAGTTGCTTTGCTAATCGATTACCAGAAATCGAGTTCTCACAACCCACTTCACCCACCTCTCTGTTCTCGCCCTTAACTACATATTGGCTGAAACGCCGAAATCTATTACGGACAATTTCCCGGATGAGACGTTGTCAATAATATGTGACGGGATCAAACATAAAGATGTAAGGGCATGCAATTAATTAAATGGGTTCTTGAATGTTAACTTTCAGACAGGTTTTCATCGCCGACAACAGCGTCCTTGCAGCAGGAAAATATTTACTAACCACAGATATTGATCGAGCCTTTGAGACCGATAAGGTGGTGCTTGAAACTTTAGTATCAGTGATACCACCTGGGAACCCGGCAGATACCCGGCGTGTGGCTTTGGTAGTCCTACGCACAGTCAGCCGTCTGGAACCTGACCTTGTCGAGCCACATCTCTCTTTGCTCATACCACCTGTATTTTCTAGCGTCCGGGATCTAGTCATCCCTATCAAGCTTGGTGCAGAGGCAACCTTCCTGTCATTACTCCAGGTTGTGGATGCTGGAAGTGTCATTTTCGACAGATACATTCAGGGACCAGGAGCGAACCTGCCAATGGCAACAAAGCGAAGCATGCAAGACTATTTCAAGCGCGTTGCCCTCCGGCTAGCAACACAAGCCCGTGAACGAAGGGAGGCGGAAGGCGGTGCTGGTGGTTTAGATCTAGCTAGTGATGAGGCTGATGATGAAAGAGAGCTGTGGAGTGTAGGAAAGGTGGACCTGGGCGATTTCTCCGAAGATTAAGCCCGTGGTCCTTGAGAGATATAGATGATAGTTATTACTTCTACAGATATTGAAACGACATTGTCCAATGGCAGTGATACTCGGTCTCCGCGGTGGTTTCCCACGCGCTCCAAAGTCAAAAGTCTGCTGGTAGTCTCAGTTTCCCTTTTGGGTAAAGCGCCGAAAAAGCCCTAAGTTGTGGGAGTTCGTCTCGCTTAGCCCACGCTCGCTTAGTAATCGGCTATGACAAACCTTTGTTCCACCCACAGCCTTCGTTGATGTCGATGTCGAGATTCGAACAACCATCCATCGACAAAATCGGCTATCGAAGTGAACGGCATCAAGATGTAAGTGTTTTATTATCTTTGCGATACCATTCTACAGTCCCCAAAGATTTTTCGATGTTCGCGATGCACGCAGAGTTTCGTCTTTGGCGGGAAATTCGAGAATGATTTGGGAGCTGCCTAACCCAGAGAAAACCGCGGATTTCGGCTAACACTGTTTCCTTGCCATATAGGGTCAACCTTCGCACTCAGAAGCGCCTGGCCGCCGCCGTCGTCGGCTGCGGCAAACGCAAGATCTGGCTTGATCCCAACGAAGTCAACGAGATCTCCACCGCCAACTCCCGTCAGACCATCAGAAAACTCCTCAGCGATGGCCTCATCATCCACAAACCCGTCACGATGCACTCGCGTGCGAGAGCTCGTGAGCTCGCAGAGGCCCGCAAGATCGGTAGACATCGGGGTTTCGGTAAGAGAAAGGGTACAAAGGATGCTAGAATGCCAAGGTACGTTGCTCTCACCTTGAGATCCGCCACATTGCCGCTTTGGAAGAATTGGAGGATTCTCCCTGTGAACAACCGGGTTTCTGTATTTTCCCTATTAACATGATTTTTCTTATTACAGCCAAGTCCTTTGGATGCGCCGGCTCCGTGTCCTCCGTCGTCTCCTCGCCAAGTACCGTGCCTCTGGCAAAATCGACAAGCACCTTTACCACGAGCTGTACCACCTAAGCAAGGGTAACACCTTCAAGCACAAGCGTGCCCTCGTCGAACACGTACGTTCCTAGATACCCTTTCTCTTCCATAATATTCCAGTCAAAGCATCATTGCCACTTTGCCTCTTGTGAATTCGATACCTGAGCAATGATTGCGAAAAATGCAGGATATGCTAATGTATTTCTCTCTCCAGATTCACAAGGCCAAGGCAGAGAAACAACGCGAGCGTGTTCTTAAGGAAGAGATGGACGCCAAACGTGCTAAGACCAAGGCTGCCCGCGAGCGCCGACAAGAGCGTATCGTTGCCAAGAGAAACGCTCTTGCTGGTGAGACTGAGGAGGCCTAAATGAATTCTCTGTCTTGATTTAATTTTTCCTTATCAACATTATGGGTCAATGGCAAGGATTTTATTTGATGATTACACAAAACGAGTCATATTATGCATGGGAGCATTCTGTCGTTTTCAACCATACCCGGCCAATTTTGTCCATGAGTTTTTTTCTGTCCTGAGAGATGGGAGAAAAAGAGTTACAGGTTCTACTTGTGAAGATGAGAGTGTAGAGGGAACACCATTTTAAAAAGGGAAATGGTACACAACTCAGGCTTAGGGGAAAAATTGATAGGGAATTATGAATGAAAAGACCTTGAATCAATCCTCGTCCATAATATATTTTTGCCCGACGGCGAATAGTAGGTACTATACCGGCCTTCAGCCGGACCGTTATCAGGGACTCGGAGCGGGCAAGGCATGCTAGAAATGGTCAATAGTCGAGCCTACTTTAACTGGACATAATTGTTATTCCTCCAGGATTACATTCAGTACATCTTGGTGAGTGCTTAATTACTGGAGAAGTAAAACAAAACCACAGACAGCATATGTAAAGAAAAGGTTCGCGCATCAAAATGATTAGAGCATGTGATGTGATGGACTCCCAACGCTCCCCATAGCGAACAAATATTGCTATCATACCGGCGACGTCCCATAACCATTTTCGTCCCCCAGAAAGCCCTCCTCACCAGCAGCAAGGTCAGATATGGACTGAAGGAGGTCAAACAAGTCACTTCTCCTGCTAACGGGCAATTCGACTCCGGTGTCACGAACTCTTCGCCACCGAGATAATACCGATGCCGTAGCATGTAAGGGACTCTTGGAGGATAGACTGTTGCTGGCACTCCGCCCGGGGAGGATGATAACGCTACTACTACAACTGCGTGTGTGCGCTGGTCTCCGGGTTTGCTCAAGATAGTGACACGGTGGATTGCTGGCAGGACTATCAAATCGGAATTCGTCGGGGAAGTCCAGGTAAGGGCTTGGTATGGATCTGCTGATGCGATGGAAACGGCCAATGTGGGGAGATTGATCCGGTTCCAACGAGGGGTTTGTAGGCTGCGAGGAGCTAGCGACTGACACCCGGCACGGAGTGCTGGGGAGTGGTAGGGCTGGTTCGGCCTTCGGTGCCTGGCACGAGAAGAATGAAGGAGCGCCGTTTTCGTCAATAGAGCGGCTAATGAAGTCGCCGTCCACTCTCAGATTTGATGGCAGGCAATGTAGTTGCCCAAAAGTGGTGGATAAGGGGGCCGATACTGGCGTCGCAACATCCCCAGGTTCTAAAGGATGTTGCTGCAACTGGGATAGTCCAGGTTGAAAATGCGCCGGGGGTATATTATTATTTTGTTGTAAGGCAAGCATTGGTGCTGGAACAGCGCATGTTGACGGGTTTGAAATCGCCGAATTCTTCTCTCTGTTTTGCTTCCTCCAGCCGGCTGAAGGCCAACGGAATCGAAGCCGAGGTGCGTTGATACGAGGGCTTGGAGGAGGTAAATTCGACTCTCTCACTGTAAGAATCTGATTGGCAGCCCTTCGCTTCCGACGAACATAAATATATAGTGTAAGAACGACGAGGATGAGGCCAAATGCGCCAACTGTTCCAGCAACAATTGCTATTAACGGTGGATTGAACCCTTGCTTTGGAGCATTCGCAGCGGTCCCTGAACGAGAAGTGGTAGGTCCGTTCATTGTCAGCATCAATGGAACACAGCATCAAATGCGAAGCCATAGTACACTTTGCACCTCTTGTCGCGTTGCCACGGAATATAAGCTTTAGATATTGAGCGAATGATAAGTAAAGTGTCTCTGGGGAAGGGCTCAGAGCTCGCCGTCTAGAGTCAAAGACCATCAAGGATAGTACAGGGACGTGACGGCTTGAGTCGCTGAAAATATAAACACGGGACAGGAGCCGTTGGATCTGACAAAATACAGGCATGTCAATATACTATAATGAAATGTTAACGTAGAACAGCCGAAATGATAGACGACACGGATAGCCACATTCTATCGCGGGCCGGCGCTAGAAAGGATACAGGGTATGCCAAGAGATTCCGGGATGATATCCAGAGCGGGTTTGGCAGTCAACTAGCGGGAGCAACTGGAAAATGTGGAGTGTAAACGTATGAGCGAACAGTCCAATCTAGGAATGCCTGATAACCAGGATGTATTCCCGCGGCAAAATCCCTAGTACAGAGAGACCCTGTTCCCGCTCGGCTAGCGACAGGTATGGCGTCGTAGATGGAGGAGATAAAGAAACATAAAGGAACGGAAAAGGTATCATCAACGAAGTCATAGTCACCCAGCTTCGTATGAGTAATCAATGGAATAGAATAAAGGGCAAGCAAGAAGAACTTGTCCAGTTCCAGGCCAATCTTCGGGGTTTAAGAAGACACAGTGTATAGGTGGTAGTTGCCGCACAGTAAAGGCAAACGCCACTGATGTCCATGCCACATGTTCTAAGGCCCAAGGTTGAGGACGCGTCCAGACCTTTTCCACAGTATTCTCCTCGGTGATACTGATGTGGACCGCGAGACAACGGCAGATCAGCGGTTTCTGGCATTAGTTAGTTAGTTCCGCGGGTAGCATTGACATCTTCTAGAAGGTCTCGGGGCTGGATCCTGATCCCTGCGAACATCACCGTCCAGATGCACCAGAAGGAGTTTACCTCTAAGCCCATTCAAGCTCTTACCGGGCCCATCCGCACCGTGAACATCACCTTCAGCCGCGTCGTTGAAGCGATGAAGTCCCCCGTGTACGGCGAGTGCTTGTGACCAAAATGGCACTTGTACGCCCCTTGCCCAAAGCGGAAGTTGAGGGTTGTTTGGATCTAGCCTTATTAGGGAAGGCGTGGATGCAAGATGTGGCGGGGTTACCGGTCCGGCCTTAGTCATGCAAAACTAGTATCGCTGTTTCCTTTGTTTACCAGAGCTGTCAACATTACAATGATTTGATTGGCTTCTCTTTGTTATTTGCTTGCTATACCTGTTTTCGTCCTGTAAGTTAATGACCTGACATAAGCCCAATTATTCATGCTGGATTAGCTAGCTGCCTCACTGAACAGCACACAATATCACTTCACTGATTCTCTTGCTCTTCAGTTGATTTCCGGCCAGAGGATGCACAGGGTTTGAACTGGAAATCTATCACTGTCCAGTTTAGAAGGGTGAAAAATCCATCTACATGTGGAAAAGCGTGTGGGGTGCAACATACACACCTACCTGATGCTCCTTGAACACCTATTTATTTCAATCTCACTCATCCTTGTATCTTAGCAAGAATCCCACAGGCTACTGATACTAAGCAACTGTCAGGCTTTGAGTTGGACTTGGTGTTTCCCTCTCTTTGAAAATTTTCTGTGTTACTGTCTCTCTGGCCATATTCACCCTTTTTCATTGCACCGCCAAATTCTGTTCAGGCTCGGTCTACACCCTTTGAATATAGCCTCATCAGATATCTGATACTGCTCATTGACAAGATATCACCTTGCCGTCTCAAGTGAAATCTTGTACCGGCACTTATCTCTCTTCTCCGGCAATTCTATTGACATATCTTGTGCGACACTCTTCCTTCTTGTTCCCCGCAACGACTGTGGGGTTAGCTCTCGCTCACGACCCGTCATCATGTTTGCCTGGGGAGGCGGCATCGGTAAGGCGAATCCTTTCCGTCAACTCGCAAAGGCCCCTGACCCTTGACTTACATTCCCGAAATGCAAATCGCTCCCATCTCTTCGTGTCAAATTTCTGTTTGACTCCCTTTGTCCCCAAAGCCCGGTCGTCAAGTCGCCACGCTTGATCTGGTCTTGGCGCCGGTCGATTTTAGGTTCAGCCGCTGCCGCGGTTGAGACTGAGTTCATCGCATCAATATTTCTTTTTTTTTTTTTTCAACTTGGGTCAATCCCTTTTGACGAAGAAGCTGCCTGTAGTTTGATCGAATTGTCGCTGACTGACCAGCATTTTAGCGGTCCCTTCCATCGCCGTCGATCCTGACAAGGAACGAAACCCTCCTCCCCCAGCAACTCCACTTGATTTTCCAGCCTTTCTGCCGGATCAAGCTCGATCACTTGGTGAACCTAATTGCGAAAGACTCCGCTGCTTGCTTTCAAAACTTAAGAAACCGCAAGATATATCTGCAGAGTATCTCGACTCTCTTAACCTGAAGGTCGAACCAGATGTCGCGCCGACAGATTTGCTTCATGGGGAATCCCTGAAGTCACTACCTCCTTTCCAATGGCCGGAGAAATCCGAGCAGCTCGAGACTTCAGCGAGTACTCCCGCTGCCGTTGTTAACAAGCTAATGAGCAACGGGTTTCCCTTTCCCAACAAAGAAAAATACGATCTACTGCGATCAGAACTGCTCTTTGACAATGACGACGCTTTCAGAACACTCTCCCGCTTGCCACCGTTGCCTGGCCGCCCAAAGGTACGGCTCTCTCATGCTCGAAAGCTCTGGACGGGCTTGGAGAATATAGCTCAATATTGGGATACAAGCATAGATCAGTATATTGAGCACACTCCACCTGAACCTCGTAATGATCCGGAAGCATCTTGCAACCCACAAAGTGAAACCCAGAATACGGCCTCGGAGACCCCACCGGAGGATAGGATGGACATTGACAGCGAGAACGTGGATATCATCATGAAGAATTGCAAACCCGAAAGCGCTGGTCCGAAGAGAATGTACAAAGGACGACGCATTGGGACGGGGAAGGATATGCCGGAAACAATAAGGGAGGAAGCATTGCGCGGTCTGCTCGAGATGGTTGCGTGGTCGTTTGGCTGCCAGCCTTCGATTCCGATCCTACCGCCTCGGCTCGTCGTGAAGAGCCTGCTGTTTCCGGTGCGGCAAAATTTTACGATATCCCGGGCGCCGCAGGATAGGCAGATCGCGAGAAGGGGGATACTCGAAGGCCCGGTATTGTTTGTACAATGCCGTGGGGATACGGATTTTCATAGCCCTAATGGTGGCCGACACAGATATCCCGAGATCTGTGACCTCCTTCGCGAGACAGCTGCAATGCTACTATTTGCACAGGAAAGAGCCAGAGAGGGTACTACGGAGACCAAAGCTGGCAACGGAAAGTGGTGGACGACTGAGCCGAGATGGGGCGGTGGTGGTCAAGGCACCAAGGCCGAGGGAGAGAAAAGCAACAATCAAGGGGAAGTGAAGAATGAGGGAGCGGCACCAAACACAGAGGCAAACAAGAGCGAGAACAAACGGCCTAAGCACGATCGCTATTCTTCCTCACAACGCCGCGGAGGGCTGATGTTACCCAGAAAGCGAAGTGTGAGCGAACAGTGGAAAATCGTTCAACCAGGGCCGAGTCTGTGGGATAGGAAGATGAAATATATGCGGATCGGGAAACCGAAAGATAGTCCTTTTGATACCGTATGTTTATCATCTTTGAACTCAATCATAGCCTTTCTGTTTTTTTTTTCTCTTCCCGATTCTAACGCAGAGGTTTCTTTATAGATTTTCATGATCTCATCGATCAACCACCACTTCGCGGTGGTCAGCCTACGCGTACATGGCAACTATCTGGAGTGGCTGGCGACGGGAAAGACAGATTTTCCGATTGAAGACGGCGAGCAAGCGTGGCATAGGATTGTGATGCGTCGGACGCGGTGGTTTGACCTGTTGGATCCGACGGACCGTGGGGCAGGGTTTGATGCGTTGTGGGCCGTGTTCTCGTACATGATGAGAGCCGAGAGTTGAGTCAGTTTGTTTAATTCACGAAATACATGATGGGTTAGAGTATGGGTTCTAATTTTTTTTAAAAATGCTTTGTCTTTATTGTGATTGGTATTTTCCTTTTCATCACTGCGTGCTTTTTGACGATGAGATGGTTGTCTGGTGTAGATAGAAAAAATGAGAAAGACTCTCTCCCTTGTCCGTTTGAGATAAGACAACGAGTAACTAACGGTAGAAGCCCGTAAACGGGGCATGACACCCAGGTAAAACCATCCCGTTGCAATATGTTGCCAAAACCTTGATGAGGAATTCTGTCCTGCAGGATATGGAGGGAACCAGCCCCTCCGAAATGTGTCTCGACTCCTAGGTCTCCCCCACACATAACGGGATGACACCGAGGTAGTTATAACCAAGGGGGAAAAAAAGACCCATTCTTTGCATCAGCCAGGGCTGGTTGATATCAGCGGTGATTAAGTATTGCCGTGGGGGTTCGAACCCAGTCCAGGCTCTGGTTCCTAGCACGAGGGTTGTCTGTATCAAGGGAGTCTTTTTCGTCTGGAGAAGGCGAGAGAAGGCGAGAGAAGGTGAGGGAAGGCGAAAGAAGGAGGGGCGAGAATAAGAATAAGAGAGAAAAAAGCAATTCACAGAGTTTTGAAGAAAGGGTTGGTTGGTTCTGGATTTGTTCTGGAGGTAGATCATGGAGGAATATCAGAAAGTGGGAAGAAAAGGAGTGAGCTTGCATGGATGGAGCAGAGGAACCCACATACCGGGGTCGTGGGTTTTTTTCTTCTTTCTTTCTGATCTGATGGGTTTGCGGTGAAGTGTGTCATTGTTCGGATGCGAGACTCGGGGAGAGGAGGAATGGAGTTGGGTTCGTTGGACGTGTCAGAGACGAATTCAGCGGAGGATGCTCGGGTTGTTTGAGGATGAGGATGAGGATGAGGATGCAGTTAAAGATGGTGATATAGCTTCAAGCTTGGTCGGGGGGGAGCAGTGACACTCCCGGAACCCAAAGTACTGGAGCTGTCGAGCCATGGTTGTTATAGGGGAAGATCCACTTCCACAAGAATGCATTGCGATGGTGAGGAAGAGA
Organism: Byssoonygena ceratinophila; assembly: GCA_001430925.1. Classification (NCBI taxonomy): domain Eukaryota; kingdom Fungi; phylum Ascomycota; class Eurotiomycetes; order Onygenales; family Onygenaceae; genus Byssoonygena; species Byssoonygena ceratinophila. The sequence continues at coordinate 90,561 of LJPH01000611.1, forward strand.
GGTGAGGAAGAGAGGAAGAGAGGAAGAGAGGAAGAGAGTAAGGCAGTAATTGAATGATATTAGATCGGATAGTAAAGGATATTGGGATATTGGATTGGAGTAGATGTCAAGAGTCCCACGGCCAGGGGCTTGGAATGAATGAATGAGGAGGAGATGCAACCCTGTCGGGGTTTGCAGTGAGATCGGATGAGGAATGCAAGTGATGGATGTGATGGGTCGAGTGAGCTGGGGTATTAGTTATTACTTATAATAATCTCCAGAGCCCATGCTGGTGTCTCAGTCTGTAACTGAGTGGACAGTGTGCAGAGTAAAAGATAGAAACAGGAGTCTTGAGTATGTGTAGGAGAGAGATGAGGACTGATGATACTGACTACTGATACTGACTACTGATTGACTGACTTGATGATGCCGTGCGAGCCGTGGTGATGGCACCGGATTCAAGGCGTTTCTCGCTAGAAGAGACTAATGGGTGTGTTAGTGGGTGAGGCTGGCCCGAAGCTGTGGTTGTGTGGATGGAGTCAACTAGCTGTAAGCGCGAAGATGACCAAGATGGATGAACTGAAGACACTTGCGATGAGACTTGAGACTTGAGACAGACTACAGACTGACAGACTGATGAACTACAAACAGACTGAACAGGGTGTGCAGTCGCCCAGGGTTCTGGCTGTGATCAATGCGAGAGTTTGCAAGTTTGTTGGTACTGCAACAGTGTGGCTAGTTGGTTAGTGTGTTGAGTGGAGAAACAGACAAGCAGACCGACAGACAGACAAGCAGACACCATCTTCACTGTCACTCTGTCTTTCTCTCTCTTTTCGCTCCTTCCATCACCAACACCCTCTTTCGACTAGCCTCCCTCTCTCCCTCTTTCCTTTTTCTGTTTTGCCTCTTTTCCATCGTTTGTTTCCAAGATTCTCTTTCTTTTCCTGCTGGTCCTTGACTGTGACTCTGGTCCTGCTCCTGTGTGTTCCTTCCAAAGATTCTACTGCGTTTGCTCTCCGTTTGTTTCTCTCAGTCACTCCGCCATGACACTGTCGAGGGATATTCTCCATCCCAGCTCCTGAACCTTCTCTCTCTCTCTCTCTCTCTCTCTTCCCTCGGGGTTTAAAAATATAGTTACCTCTCTCTCTTTTCTTTTTTTTCTTTTTCTTCTGTAACATCAACTCTCTCTCCTAGTCCCGCTGATGGCCCAACCTGTTTCATCCAATGAAGACGATGGACCCAGCTGCCACCGATGAGAAGCCCAAACAGATAGCTGCTGCTGCTGCTCCTGCTCCTCCTGCTCCTCCTGCTCCTCCTCCACCCCCTCCTCAACTACAACTACAACACCAACACCAACACCCCACACGCCCATTGCCTCCGCCCGAACACTCCCACACCCTCCCTCCTCCCCGCTCCCCCTTTGACCCTTGGAGCCGCCCTTATCCTCCGTTTGAACCCGCAAATGCTGATCCCCGTGGCCCTCCCGCCTTCAACGGTACCCCTTCGCGAGACCCTTCCCATCATCCCCAGGACATGTATTCCAGGCCTGTCGGTATATCCGGCCCTTCACGAACCGCTTCTGATCCCGCCTTTCGTCCCATAAACGGCAATTCACACGATCCTGCCACTCCCACCTCCGAATATCGTCCTTCCTTTTCATACGGTCCCCCAACCGACAGCCATGCCAACTCTGAACCACCCCGCGGTCTACAGATGATGCCGCCTCCTCCTCCTCCTCCTCCGCCTCCGCCTCAGGGTCCCGAGGGCATGCCGCTGCATCGTTCCTATGGCCCAGTCACCCACATGCAGCCTGGGCCCGCCTCCTACGACGCAAGCTATTACTATGCCCAGGCAAACGTACCCTACAGCCAACGACAGCGGAGGACAACCAGAGCCCAGCAGGTCAGTGCATTCTTTCTCTCTACAAAACTGTCTTCCGCATCTAATTCTCTTCATAGGCCTGCGATCAATGCCGCGCGCGAAAAGCAAAGTGCGACGAAGGTCGGCCTTCATGCGGTCACTGTAAAGACAACAGCTCTCAGTGTGTCTACAAGGACGTTCCTCCTCACAAGTAAGCCGCCCCCCCCGCACAAAACCATCTTGAACGCAGGGCTAATTTCAATCCCAGACATGAGAGATCCACTCAGATCTTGCTGGAGAGACTGCAGCAGATAGACGACCGCTTCGACAAGTTTGACGATTTCGACAAGATCAACGAGGTTATCGACCTCCTCACCGCCCAGAACCAGAAGCTGGATGCTCTCCTAGGCAGGACGGCTCGATCGGGATCCATTGTCGATTCAGACTCGAAACAGCGCGGAAAAGGAACCGAACTGGAACCTGTCAAAGGAGTCAAGGGCCCCATCAAACAGGAACAAGGGGATATGCAACTCTTGGGGGACGACGACGACGGACTCTCCATCCCCATCGAACACACAACCGCCGCGCACAAGCTACTCTTGTGGCCATCGATCCAGAAACTCATTCCCGACCGGATCGACGACGACTATGTGATGAAGCTGGAGGAGTCGCGGGGCCCCATTCGGCCCTATGGCCGCGGCGAGGGAATCGGCAGTACCCGCACCGGCACATATCCCCTCAGTCCCATCGTCAGCTCTTCCACCAGCCCACGCGATGAAGACATGTTCCAGTTCTGCGGCTCCGGCTGGGGAACCGGGCTCGAGATATACCAGGGAACCGGTGCCTCTCGGATTCCCAAGGAGCGCCAGGTCGGAGGACTCAACAGCGCCGGCGTCCTCGACCTCGACGTGGACGTCGTGCATGCATATCACAAAAGCTACATGGAGAACATGCACATCCTGCATCCCTTTCTCCGATCCACCGACCTTGCCATCATGATCAGAGATTTCGTCCAGGCGTACAGCCCCCAGAAGCGGGTTCCCTTTGCGGGGGGTCCATTCGCCCACATCGGGCCCAATGATTCCATGGCCAGTCTGAACAGAGCTTCCAAACGCAAACGATCCGTCGATGTCCCCGCCGGCTATACCGAACTCGGGTCTCCCGGGTCTGACCACAGCGCGAGTGGCGGCTGCCCTCCCATCCAACGATCCATGGACAATGCGATCGTGCTCCTCGTCTTGGCACTCGGCGCCATCTGTTCATGGAAAACAGAGCTGCCAGGCCCCATACCGGACCCTCCCGTCAAGCTGTCATATGTCTCTTCCGCCGTCTCGCCCATAACAGTGGACTCCAACATTCAACAATCTTCAATCCGCTTTCGGTCGCCCACGAGCCGCTCTCCAAGCAGTTTCCAGCATTGGAGGCGCTCTGCAAGCTATCCCGGCAGCGATCTTTCCGACCCCAACCTAAAGAACGCCGACGTTGTCCCTGGAATGGCCTATTATGCCCTTGCCTCCGATATCCTGGGCAATCTCCAGGGCGGAAACGACCTTGCTCATGCACAGGGATGCCTTCTCGCTGCACTCTACACCGGGCAACTCGCACACCCTTTTGCGAGCCATGCGTGGATCAGTCAAGCGGCCAGAGCTTGTCAAGTTTTGGTCCGAGCGTGAGTCACCGTGGTGTCATCCTAATATGCCTTTCTTTGCTGATTTATTTTTTTGATCTACCCAGACGGAGTTTTGATGGGTTGCCCGACGGTGCACGCAAAGATTTGATTACATTTGCCTTTTGGACGTGTTTGCAACTCGAGAGGTAAAAAAAGGAAATCCTGATTCAATTCCCCGGTTAGCTTTTTATATTCTGACACCACAATCTTTTTAGTGATATCCTGGCGGAGCTTGACCTCCCTGCTAGCGGCATTAGCCGGTTGGATCGCATGGATTTTCCAAAGGCCGTTTTCGCCCATGAGATCCCGAATGAGATCGAGGCACCAGACACCCTGATGATGATGTACTACTCGGCCCAAATCCACTTGAGAAAGGTCTTGAATCGCGTGCATACCAATTTATATAAAACCGAGAGTAAGTCCCTCTTTTCAACTGTGTTTTCGATCGGCCTTTAAACTAACATGGGTATACGCAAAAGAAACGGCCAATGGCCAGAAGAGGACCAAATGGACAACTAAGATCCAAGAAGCCGTGAGCGAAATGCTAGAATCCTGGCGAAGTGGTCTACCAAAGGCCATGCAGTGGCACGACTCGGATCCCCCGGCCAGCGACATCAACATAGCTCGAATGCGAGGCAAATACTACGGAGCAAGGTACATCATCCACCGGCCCCTGTTGCATCACGCTCTCCATCCCATGATACCCACACTCCACAATTCCGGCCCGCCAGAATCCCCCGCGCAGTCGGTCGTGTCGAGCACAAATTCGCAAATCTCACCGGCGCTAGCGCACGTGCAACAAGCCGAGATCGTCGATCGCTGGGGCGGCGAGATGCGTCCTCCGCCTCGGTTCACCTCCAGCCAGGACCCGCCTCCACAGCCCCCGTTCGAGAAGGATCTGGACCCAAAACTGCATTCTGCTTGCGTGACGTGCATCGAGGCCGCGATGCAGAGCACCATCGCATTTGATAACGTCGAAGGACGGCCTATTGTGACGAATATCTTTGGAACTGCCCACGCGTAAGTGAAAATCAGACAAACATAAACCAATCTGACAACGTGACTAACAAGAATTTTTATGATCAAGACAATTTGGAAATATTCTCGTCCTCGCCGCGACGTATACTTCTCGCCTTTCGAATTTTGTAGATCGAGAAAGACTCAGACAGCTGATCGATCGGACGATCAAGTTCCTTCTCCATAGCAGACACATCTCCCCCAGTCTGCGGAAAGATGCAGAGATCCTCATTCTGATCCGGCAAAGACTGTTTGAGCAGCATCCACTCACCTCTAGCTTTTCATCCAACGATGGGTGAAGTAACCATGTGCCTAGAGCGCGCGCCATTGAAAAAAAAACAAGCTCGACTAGCTCATTTTTTTTTTTTTTTTGTTTCTTTCTCTGAAAGCATGGTATATACTCCGTATATGTGCTTTGTATATACTGACTTTCCAGTCTCTGACTATTCCCCCTCACCCCTCCCCAAACCAAATATTACTTTCGCGTGGGCGGCAATTGTGAATGTCTGAACATTTAGCCTTGTTTGAAGTTTTCTTATGGTGGCTGCTATCTGTCAATATCTTTCTTCTTTTCCCGTATCTCAAGTGTTTTTACTCCTTTTTCCTTCTTCTTCTTCTTCTGGGGGGGGGAAAGTGAACGAGCGCGATGCTATTCTGGCTGCTCATCTCATTCCTATGTATCAAAGCAATCGGTTCTCCCCCGGTTCTTCCTTTTTTGGTTTTTCCTTTCTATTCTGTCATTTTATTCCATCTTTGTCTTCTTTTGGCCCTTGATCTGTTTTGATAAACACCTTCCATGGAGTCCCAGCAACGAATTGAACATATGGCGTGGGCCGCCCTCCTTGATTGGGAAACTGGCTGACATGTGAACATACTTGTCTTTTTTTTTTTTTTGTTTTCTTTTTTTCCATTTTCTTTTTTCATCTTCTACATATCTGAAGAGCCCATTTCTTCTTCTTCTTCTTGGGCGGATACTCTGTCTGATTATACTCTTTGTCAGAACTTAGCATGCGATGCGAGTGTTGTTGGGGAGGATGAGTATCTTGTTTGATTGCAGTGGAGTATAGTGGCCTTTTTCGTTTTTCTCTTCTTCTTCCCTTTATTTTTCGGGTGGAGGTGGAAGTTTTGCGTATCGAGATGTCCCTGCGTTCTGATGGTACGGCTCTTCGATACTCACCCAGGGGAACCGCTGATGGTGCCTAGTAAACAGTAGCTCTAATCCTTTTCCAGGAAAGCTATAAGAGACAACCAAATTTTTGGACAAGAATCCGGAATCTTTTTCATCTATTAAAAAGAAAAACACCGTGTATATCCAGAGGTGTACTCCGTAATACCTCCATACTTTCCTCCTTCGCATATTACATCTATAAATAACTAGCATATTCGCTGAAAAAAGTAACCCCAAGTAAATACATCGTGCTCTTCCCGAGCAGAATCGGGTATTCAAGAAAGAAAGAAAAAGAAATAATATACGGAGTAGACCTTGAAAGAAAAGCTTGTTAGATAAAAGCGCGTCCACCGCCACGATCTCTCGAACCCCTCTGATTCCCACGGGGATCATCGAGCCTATCGTTCCCAGGCCCAAGCTCAGAATCAGAAGCAGTAGTAGAAGAAGAAGAAGAAGAGACAGACGGCGGAGCAGAAGGTATCGAGCGCGAATCTGGTGGTAGCGGGGGGATAAACATGTTTGGATTATGGGTTTGATGGCTCTGTGCGGAGATGTAGGATGATGTACGGGAGGATTCGGTGGGTTCAAAGGGGAGGGGGGGTAGGCGTCGGCTTTGCGGGTGGTGTGGTTCTTCTTCTTCTTCTTCTGCTTTGCGGGGTTGGGATGAGCGGCCGCGAGTGGTGGTGGTGGCGTGGGTGTGGGGAGGGGGGTTGGGGATGACGTTGTAGTGTTTGTCGTCGCCTTTGGAGTAGGATGAGGTCCGGTCGGGTGCTGCGCGGCGATAGTCGGGGGGCGATGATGATGAAGAAGAAGAGGAGGAAGAGATAGAAGAGGAAGGGTGCGTTTGGTGAGGGACAGACAAGCCATGTTCGCCAAAGGTCTCTTTGTTCAATGGATCCAGTATGGGCAGTGTTGGTGACGGGGTACGACTACTTCCGGTTCTCTGCGTTTCCCGGGTTTCACCTCTGACAAGCCCCAGCACTTCTTCCTCGGTCGCATGATCTGTGGTATGCCTTTGCCGCGATGAAGACTGAGGGGGCGTCCTGAAATGGGGAATCCCAAGGAATTTGTTCTCGCGTCCAGGCGACTTTTCCCTGGATATGGCCTTGTTTGAGGGTGACCCTTCGCGATGAAAAAGCCTCTGGAAAGAGAACTGGCGGGACGAATGGACTGGTGGAGTGGGCGGCGACTTGCTCCTCTGCCTCGAAGAACTATCATCGTTGGCCTTCACATCGTCTGCAAATCTGACGGTTCCTACCGTCCCACTTCGCATCCGCCTTCGACTGTCGTATTGGAATGGTTCTGAGAGAACACCGGCTGGAGAATTGTGAACTTCGGAATACTTGTGATGATCATCGCCATTCCCGCCTGAGCGGTTAAGTACCGAATCTAACTCGATAGAGCACATTCGGCTTTCCTTGACTTGCGAATTCTCACTTGGCTTCTTTGCGGGGAGCATGACACTTGATGCATTGCTCCGCAAACTACCCAAGAATGACCTCCCTCTTCGGCGAGGTTCAGTAGTTGACGGTTCATCGTAATCCGGAAATCGCGACATCCCTAGAGGCGGATGGAGCGTCGTATTTGAGCGCCGTGGTGTTGCATTGGATCCTGGTGTGAGAACAGTTTTCCTTCTCCGAAGGCCATCCCATTCGATCACTTCATTCTCTCTAGGCGTCTCTAGCCTGTCCATTTTCTTCTCGTTTTGATATCGTATTATTTCTTCTTTCTCCATCTTTTGTCTCGGAGTTGATATACGACGGATGATGGCAGCGGCACCTCGGATAGCATCCGCTTTCGGCTCCGACTCAGGTTGTTCCTGCTCGGCAACTTCTCGGACTTGGTCCAAATCACCTTTGAATATGGCGGCATCGGGCACATCTTTTGCAGACTTGGACAACTGCAGCAGAACGACTCCCGTGCAAATTTGGAGGAATCCCATGACGACGGTGGTGATACTGATGGCAGAGCCCTTGAAGCCCTGAAATAAAACGGCGGAGGTAATGATCGTCGCGCTGGTGAATATCACATAGTAAGTCGGCGTAACTAGTGCGGCGTTGAAAAGATTTAAAGCTTTCTAGGAAAAGTCAGCACCAAGTCCAACATAGGGTATGTAGAGAATCCAAACGTACATTTAAATAGATGATCTCAGTCAGTAAGGTCGTTATGACGAAGCCCAATAAAACATAAAGAAACCATTCCTTGAATTGCGACTGCCCGGATATCTGCGCGATGATGGCTGCGCCCAACCCTTGGGTAGCAACGACACTCAAGCCGCCGATAAGGCTGCAGATAGAGAGATACACAAACATGCTTTTCTTCCCATAGCGAGGGCCAGCCCAGACCGCAAGGAAAGTACAGCCAACAATGAGGACTCCGGCGTAAGAAAGAAAGGCAGGCCGGAGGGCATAGCGTTTCATATCTTGAATGTTAGTAACCGACGACTGCTGCGGCGCATTCATCGCAATAACAACTGATCCAATGATACAGTTAAAACAGCCGACCTTCCCAACGAAGCTGAGTCGCTCTTTGAGGAAGATGGCGGACAAGATTGTTGTCACAACCACGGACAATGCACCCAACGGCGTTACCAGGATGGCATCCACGAATGCATATGCCACAAAGTTGCATATTTCCCCGAGGATCATCAGCGTCATCCCGGCCCACCAGTAGAAGTTCTTGAGATACCCATAGCCCTCTCCGGCTTCTTCATTGTATTTGACATTGGCTTTGAGCAGGCCGACCTTTTTCAAAACGAATGAAACGCCGATAAACAGGCCCGATGCTACTGCGAGGGATATTCCGACTGCTTTGAAGACTGGTGGTCGGCTACCGCTGTCAGCTAGACCTCCGGACCTGACAGCCAGGGGTATGGCATCGAACAGCTGGTCACGCATCGTTGAACTGGAAGTCGCTGCCACCGGCCTGTTCGTGGGCCGTGGCAGCTGCGAGTAGGCAAACGATTGTTAGAGGATTCGGCGATTTTTGAAATCAGGCTGAAAGGCGAGAGAGAGGATGATGTGAAGGGAAAAGGGTGACGATCTCCGCAACGTTTCGACGGGGCGGTTCAGGGGAAAATCTTTAAAGCTAGAAGCATCGTCGGTCTAACATCACATCATTCGTGTAACATGGCGGTCATAAAACTAGTTTCCATAAACATCATATCATCGCAGAATTGAGAAAACGACTGAAAGCAGGGCCAAAACACCATTCTGGGAATCCTGGACTGCAAAAAGGCACAAAAGCCGCGATGAACCTGGTCGGGCGCAGCGTGCCTTACGTAATGCATCTTATCTTATCTCGGTGGCTGGTGGTGGGCCCACCGGGGGTGGCTGGGACTCGCCCACCAGCCACAGATCGTGACCTCGAAAAATGATATCAAACCGTGTATATCGGGTATCAGCTATATCTGTTTGTTTGCACCGTGCAGGCATCGAGGCAAAACAGGCATCTGGTATTAAGCGGATCCTAGAGGCCATCGACCCATAAACGTGCCAGGATTCTCCAAGTCTTTTCGTTTACCGCTCGGAATACGGTCACCCTGCCGGCCGCTGCGAAGCCCAATTGCGCCGGTCACCCTTTGTGGCCATCGAAGATGTGGAGCTGGCCCGGTATAAAGCAGCTCCTGCATTGCTCTCCAGGCCTCCGATGGCTTTCCGGACTTGCGCTGTCTGCTTATGGCCCAACTCGGGTTGTTTCTCCTGCTCAACATGAAGAAATGGGAAGAGAGTTCAGCAACTTGCATCAACAACCTCAGGCCTCCCGGTCCGCTGGAGTGATGACAGTTGCATTGTAAGGTTGAATCTCACGAGTTATGCATATACCCGCTGGCAATGCAGAAGTCTTCACAAAGAAGTTGGAGAAATGCAGAAGTTCCTCCGTGCACTTTTGCTAGCATGCTCGGCATCGCATCGTGAGCACCCAGGATTATGTCGTCCTCCTGCCCCGCCTGCTTATGTCGTCCACTTGCTTCAACTTCTTTGTTCTGCTGTCTTCTTTCTCTCTTCCTCTCTCTCTCTCTCATTCTCTCTCTCACTCTCCCTCTCTTGTGTGTTCTGCTATGAGTCTGAACAGCAAAGATTTCCTTCACTGCTGGTTGCACACTTCTGTTTCTCATCTCACAGTCACCCTATCTAATAGCTGTGCTGCAGCTGTGGGCTTTCTCTCTTCTATTCTCCTTACACCCTTCACTTGAAAGGCTGCCAGGCTCACTGAAGTGAGCTCAAAATGGCGGATGAAGCTGCAGCAAAACCTGACCTTGCAACAGACATCAACAACTTGGTTACTCTAGCAAGTACCACCAATGTGGGCCTCTTGAAAGAACGACACCTCATCTATGCCAACTGCCCTTCTGTGAAATTTACTGAGGAGTTTACAGTCCAGGATGCCATAGCGACAGTCTTACTCGACGGTCGTCGCGCAGAGATCTACTCGGTTGGCGTACAGATTGATCAAGATCCTGATATTTCAAAGCGCGCGGTTGTCCTTTACATCTCAACAAATCAGAAGATTACGCTTTCGAAGACAATCTATCTGGAAGATATTTGGAAAACCTTGCAGAAACGAGGAAAGGATCATCAAGACTTTTCTCGCGAAAAGGACAAGTTTGCGCGTCTGCAATTCCTGGAAAGTTCAAACCCTTCAGGGGTGACGCTTCAACAACCCACCCTGAGCATAACTACCTATCACGATTTGATGAGACTGATTTACCGCCACTGCTTCGGAAGATGGCTCAAGTGGATTCACAGTTCTTACGATGACATGTCTCGGTTCAAGCTTGCCTTGATGGACATTGTGGGGAATAATCTTACTGAGTCGAATCCGAACTTCCACTGGTGGCTTGAACCGTTGACCTATCTGATCGAGCAATTTGACTGGGTATACGATTCCGCAGCCCTGTTGAAAACCCAAGGACGGGACGCAGTACAACTTGTCTCACACCCGGACTTTGGAGTCAAAATGGATCGTTTGGATTCCGCATATCGTGTGTTTGAAAAGAATGAGGACGCATTGAAAATAGTAGAGGAGTGGAACGCGACGATCCAGGAACAAGGTATGTTGCGGTTTCATTGATATGGACAAAAAGCTTTTCTGATATCCCCTTTCACAGAGGAACCTATCACCACTCATCTCAAACGATTTGCTCAATTGCAAATTGCGATCAGTCAGCTCGAACGTCTGACTCACTCGCCAAAAGCGCCTCGTCTCTTCAAAAACAACTCACTTGAAATTGTCTACATTGACGACTTTAACCGCACGCCAGTCGCTACCGCGCTTCCTACCGACGTCGACGGCTGGGAAGCCGTTCTTGTCAAGGGACTTGACCAAGGAAGCTTCGCCGTCAAGCCAGAATTCGAACATGGAGTCCGATCCCATTGCGCTGCCCTGAGCGACATTTCATCTAATCACCGCAACCACCCCAAGATCACCCTTCACCCACCCACCCAACTTCTCCAATTCTTCGTCACTCACCGTATGGATCCGCCACCTTTTGCATTCATCGGATGTTCAGGGCCCATCTGCGCTGCATGCTCTGCCGTCTTTGCAGCCTGGGATTCCTTGTACGAATATCCGAGTTTCATCTGCCGCACGTCCAGCGGAAAATACCCGTTTCCGTGGAATGTTCCAACCGAATGGGCGGGTTCACGGGTCAGTAGTGATCCTGATATGTTGAGTGTGATCTTCAAGAAGATTGCGGATAGATTTGGAAGTGCCTTGTTTGATGTGGGCATAGTTGCTTGGGGAGATGGAGGCACGTCGACTTCAAATGAAGGAGACTGCGAAAGGGCCGAGACCAAGGGTGACGATGGACAGGTTGCACATGGTGAAAATACTAGGCAAGACGGGCGAACAGAGCATAGTGGACAAGAAGGACAGGTGGAAGAGGAAGGAGAAGTGAAGGACACCGACGAAGCGTTGAAGGCTCCAGGTGAGGAAGAAGTGAAGACAGAAGCAAAGACAGAGTTGCAGGATGAAGGTGGACAGGATGAAGATGGACAGGACGAGAATGGGCAGGACGAAGCGTTGAAAGTTGCTGGGGAGGAAGAAATGAAGGCAAAGGCAAAGAGAGAGTTGCAGGACGAAGGTGAACAGGACGAAGATGGACACGATGAAGATGAAGATGAACAGGATGAAAACGGGCAGGTCGAAGCGTTGAAGGCTGCAGGTGAGGAAGAAGTGAAGGCAGAGTTGCAGGACGATGGACAGGACAAAGATGGAGCTTCTGCCGGGAAGTAAGCATTCGCGTGAGCATATGCCTCCACGATGGATTGCAATACCTCCTTTTGTGTACGATGAGATTGATTTTTCGATGTCAACCATGCGGGTTCTTTGAGCGTGTCGGTTCGCTAATACCAACCGATACCTGCCTACTGGTCAACATGTATTATTTGCTGGAAAAGAAAAAAAAAGTTGAAAAAAGGGGATGAAAAAATGTTGTCAGATATGTACTTCTAGCGGAAGTCAGAATTCCTACCTAGGGAAAAAATTGAAACAAGCCGCCATGAAAGCGCTTTGCAATCTGGATTCAACAATTTCTTTTCTGGTGTAGCAGTGGCAACACGTATCATTTCATGACAATATATATCTACACTCTCTGCCTCAAGTCGGAACGAAAAAAGGGGAACACAGAACACAGAGCATGGCATGCCGTTAACATCGTAAAAAGTTCAAGCATATCCCGCCTAGGATCAAAGAAAGGAAAGAAGAAAAAAAGTACAAAATTATTCCACACTGCAAAGTTGGATACCTATAAGAATATATTTCCCGTGTGCGTCGTTGACATCAGAATAAAAAGAAGTGGATAGATAAAATTAACAAAGAAGAGAAAACCTCCCAAAACAAGCCATACGAAATCTCTAAACTCGTGCATAGGACGTCGGTTTACGATACTTCTTCACGGGCGGAGGCGGTCCATCGTCCGGATAAGGCAGCTTCCATTTATTCGGGCTAGAAACAGTTGTTGTTATCGGTCTGGTGGCACCCTGTTGCGTTGGTGAAGGCATGGGAATAATGACATTCTCAGGAAGGTCGTTTGAGGTGGTCGTATTACTGACGGTGTTCACCGGCCGGGCTGCGTGTGGGATTGGCGTTTTCGGTGGAAGCGGTGGCGCGGATTCGGCAGCGAATGTGTCGCTGCTTACACGTGGAGAGGAGTTTGTGTGTGATACCGGTCGAGAGGTTTGATCCATGCTGTGCCTACTACTCGGTGGTGAGATGTTCACGGAGAGCCGTGAGGGAGGTTTCTGTTGGCCTGGTGGCTTCGGGAATTGAGAGACGATAATTGGGTCTGCAGGTAGTTCGATTGCTGGGAGCTCATAGACTGGCTGCTTTGGAGGATGGGGAGGCTTATGCGAAGTTGTGGGTGGCTGATTGGAGGTCTTTTTGGCAGGTCGGGGGATGGGAGGCACCGGTCGCTGTGGTGGTGGAGGCAAGGGCCGCATGGTCAATTCGGTACCGCGAGCTTCCGCAGCAGCGACTGCGGCTTCGTGTGCCTGTATCCGGCGGTGCGTTCGGTGTATTCTGGCTAATTTAGCCGCAGCATCATGGGTCATCTTTTGCACGTCGTTCTTTGCCAGATATAATCGGGTGTTGGTGCTGATCTCCGCCAAACGATTCCATTCATTCATTCCATATTCCCCAACCCCAACTTCCACGTTAAGACGGCAGTAGTTCTCCTTCGGTACATTCCTTTTTGCGAGATATTCCTTCAGCATGTATTGATGAGTTGTCTCACACCCTTCGATTTTGGATATAAGGTTTCTCCGCGCATCTGCGAATTCTACAAAGACCTCCTCCCACCATTCTTGCCTCAGATTACCCGAGTTGGAGGGTCGTTTGCCGGTACCAACACTGACAAAAATACCGACTTCCCTTCCTGGCCATTCATTGACGGTTGCTTCGTCGAGCATTTGCGGCGAGGGGTTGAATTTTCCGGCTCCTTCGTCAAGAAACATCTGCTGCCCTATCTGAATAGGCTTGAAATGATGCAGCATCGCACCGGTGGCACGTCCAGCTTGCCATATGGTACAGTTAAAATCGGGGGCAGGTTCTTTTCTGGAATCGTAAGATCGTAGAAGTGTCGGGGCGCCATTTTTAGGTGTTCCCTTGAAGTATGCCGTTATGGCTCTGTGTAGGCAAAGTCAGTACAAAACTAGTAGTTGCAAGTCTTTCAGAAGAGGAGACAGCATCACTATTTCTATGGCAATAAACAGCTAGATTTAGGCCCATGATGACGAAGAGATCGAGCCACTCACGTTTTGGTCCTGTTTTCTCTATGATCATATAACAAAGCATCTGGATTCCCATATCTTGATGGTCCATTCATGGTAGAATAGGGCCCGCGGCCTGATAACGTCGGCGACAAGAGTGGCGGTGACAACGAGTGATTCCCGCTACTTGTGCTCACTGTACGGGAAAGATGTACACTCGATCGACTCAGCCGTCTTGATGGTGCGCGAGATGCGACGCTGGTCGACGACATCAAGTTGAAGTTCACGTAATCCTTTTCAGGTAAAGACGGCGAGGTCCCGTCGTTTCCTTCCGATTCGAAAACCGTATGTTCCCGAACGCATTGACGGATTGCCTGCTCCAATCTTGATGCCTTGAATAAAGTCGACCGATATGGGATGCCGGCAATAGTCTTGTCGGTCTCGAAGACATACTTTGTCAGACGAGGATAAATGTTCTTGCACGTTTCTATGTCAAGGCGCAGACGGCCCAGCATCAGAGCAATGAGTCCGCCGGTTCCGGTGCCGGCGATGAGATCGAAGTGATCGCATGGTTTGGGTATTTGGTCCCGTCGTGGTGCGTTGCCTTCCGACTCGACGTATGTCCGGTACATCAATTCCTGAAGGATGATTAACATGGAATATCCGCGAACACCACCGCCATCTGTATTCAAAGTAACCGGCGCATGTTAGTTGAGACTCCGTCATACGAGCAACGCGGGATGTAGTGCCGCTTGCCACGCCACTCTTGCTATCAAAGCAACAACAAAGGCAACTCACCGAGACACAAAACTCTCAAGGGCGGGCCCTTGGTGGTATCTTTGCGACGTACGGGCGCGCTCGTCGTGGTGTGGTTCTCCATGGTGGAATGGTTAATGTGCAATTGCGTCGTAGGAACAAAAACGATGATCCGGATTTCAGCCTTATGGTGAGGGCTGATTAGTTACTCAGATAAGCGCACCCCGCCGATGACGACGGCTTTGAAGGCAATATTCGACCAACTCTCACGTTTCACCTCCAGGGACAGTGAAGTGAAACAAATCGACAATCCGGGGAAATGTCGAGGAAGAGAGTGATGAAAGAATGAGAGAGGATGGGTGACTAGTGTGGCAACGATATTTTGTAATGAGGTCAGGTGGAGAACGAAAGCTGAAGTTTCTTCGAAAAAGATAGCGATCTCGCTGGTGAGGAAAACTCTGATGAGGAAATGAAGATGGGTCCTGCTGAAGGCGAACCACGAAAGCTGAGAAATGTCACTCTGGTGAGATGTTGTGGTCGTGACTGGGCGCTTACGGCCGATGCTGCGGTTAGGTCTTGCTTGTCAGGCACCCTGGGCTGCACACCATTTTTACTACCTGACCGACTTCAAGTCACGATATCTACTGAATACATACAGCAAGGAGCAGTTTGTTTACCTGATGGTGTGTTTTTTGGTTAATGGTCGAAGACATCCGTGGTTCCGAACTGGGCTCTGCTCTCCAGGATCTAAAAATACATTCATAAGCCCTGGTTACGTGTCTGATTTTGAACCGCGTCACCGTCCCTTCGAAGCTACCACTGGTACTCCGCACAAGGTCACAGAAGACGAAGAATTGCTGACTTCTCATCTACATGGCCTGCTTCAGTAAACTCGAGTCTTCAGCTTCTCACCCTTGATGGCAGTCCTGTTTGCTGTCAAACAAGAAATGAGAAACTCAGAACAGCTGGTAAGTCTTGAGGACGCATCACAATGAACTCTTTTCGACGTCCCAAGTCAACCAACTATACAAGCCGGCGCTCACTTTTACCAACATGCGCAATGAAAACTAGAAATAGGCCAACAATGACAACCAGATATTGACCATTAGCCTCGGCCAGACGCACCAACGCGAATTGCTTGGATTCTAAACAGATATTAGCTTGATAATCTGGCTACACACGGTGGGTAGATGTACTCAATTCAGATTTAATATCTTGAGCACTTTCATATTGGTCCCGCCAACATTTGTTGATTACATATTGCAAAGGCGCTGCAATGGTGGATATGTCTGGAAACTGTTGCTGTTGAAAAAGTTTGCAGATTTTGCCATGGGTTTTGCCTTCATAAAGCTGATGGCCGGACTCGATTTTGTATAGTACTGAGCTCAAGGCAAAAATGTCATCCTTCTCTATTTGATTTAAACCCAGTTGCTCAAAGGTTAAAGGATGTGTGTAGTGTGCTCCTGTTCCTATCCCACTCTCAGATCCATCAAGGATAGAGCTGTAGAAATCTGCCAGGACCAGAGAGCTGTTGTCTTGAATGAGGAAGTTGTGAATACCGACATCACAGTGTATGACTCCCTTGGAGTGAATGTATGAGATCGCTTTGATAGCCTGATCCGGCCAGCTACGAAGCAATTCTGGTCAGATACAAAGATCACACTAAAAGTGTCTGAAACTAGAGAAGACTGACTCAACTCACTGTTTTCTTTGGGCTGGAAAATGCTCCAATGTGATATACTTCCCTAGCATCCCGAGAGGGATGTATTCGAAAACCAAACCCTGATCAAGGACACAGTTGAATTCTCCGAAGCATTGCAGGATATTGGGATGGATACCAAGCCTCTTGTAGATTTGTGGTTTGACATTATTCTCGAGTATTTCAAAGGCGATCTTTATAACAAATTGGGTCTTTTTAATCCACACCACATCACAAAAGGAGCCACAGCCCACACCCAAAAGGTCTTGTTTCGTAGCCTCAGTGAGTGTTTTCAAGATGACGGCCTTCACGCCTGCTCGAGGGTCATTAGTTCCCTCAATGCTCATGTTTAGGAGTCGGAGAATGTTCTGAGGGGACCGCTGCTATATAGCCTTTGGTAACTAGGGATGGGATAGAAAGGTCTACATATTGCATGCGTGCCTACGGAGTACAAAGGACAGAGTAAAAAGTTCCAACGGGCGGGTGGCTGGGGCCATTCAAGCACGCTTTGATTGCAGCCGTCGCCAGTTCCGATGTCAACACCACCCGATCCACGGAGTACCTAAAGCCTGACTCTTCCTCTTCTCCTACTAATCGATCCTAGCCACCAGCGGTCAGACAATGGAAGAGCAAAATGCGGTCGAACTAGGGTAAAATAATACATTATGTATGTATGTACTCCGTACTCGGTATCTAGTGGTTATACTTATATACTCCATACTTATATGATAAGTACTCCGTACTCGCACACTCCCAATATCTAGAACCAAAAGAATGCAGCTGTGAGTTCAGACTGAAGCAACAGAAATGACCAGCAGTGGCGGGGGGGATGATGTCATCATGTGGCAACATCATGGCCCAGCCACATGTGCCACAGCTTCAAAGGCATGGTCACGTGAAGTGTGCATCACTTGATGAGTCAGATCCAAAAGGGAAACAGAGCCGACATGCCCATCGCGGGGCCGTTTACGGAGTATGTATATTGAAAAGATTCCATTTCAATGAAAAGCGCGATGCACTCACTAGTTATATATACACTAGAAAGAAGCTTGCATCCGTCCAGGGCTGAAACTTGAACCTACAGACTCTGAAATTGCCCCGAGAGTTGTGTCCATGAAACCAAACTTCTCTCTGAAGTTGACATGAAGAAGGAAAGATTGATTAGCTTTGACTCCATTAGTTGTGATGAGGGGTAACTAGGATGAGATCAACACGTTTTCCCCCATAGTTACTCCGTACTTGGAGGGGTTAAAATCGCCCAAATCGACTGGAAAGCTGCCCAAGGAACCCGCCATGGGATATTGGCAAGAAACGAATATATTACTCCCAATCCAGACTACTTCCAGACTCTCATACTCGCAACGGATAGAAATGCGGTTAGCGCCATGGCACCAACCAGCGATCTGATCACATACCTTCGGCTTCCAGATTCCCTTTACACCGCGATCCAAGGGTCGATTCGCGCCACCGCGGACACAGTGGCTTCGAATTCGGGTAAATATATTTCAAGGTTCGATTTACCCAACAATGATGATGTGAAATTGGTGGTCGAAGAAGCAAAAAAGGCTTACCAAAAGGTATGAAGTTGACGAACAGCCAATTTACAAGTTCTAATACATGAGATTTTGCCGCTTGCATCACATGGGGCCATTTTCCGAGGAAGTTGGGAATCGGGGGCAATAATTGACACTGTTATTGTCCCTCTCATCGATAATCATATTGAAGTCATCGCATGGAGTGAGGCTGCAAAGAAAAAGGGTGCGGAGAGTGAGGCTGTAAAGAAAGAGCATGCGGAGGATGATGGTGAAAGAGAAAAAAAGCTGGAAAAACTGGATTGGCACTGGAAGCATGCAATTTTTGTTCCAAGGTCCATTCTTTTCCATATCAGGGATGAACAAAAGATTGGTGCTGTGATCATTCAATTCAAGTGATGAATGGCAAATCAGGTACTGTGGGAGATATCATATGTATTGTGGTTTGGAATAACCAATGAAGATTACTATCCAGAAGAGAATGATGTGCTTTGGCTTGCGTCCCACTGGTTTTGAAAAAAACATCCATCCCTTCTCACCTTTATGGCTGCTGTTGTCCAACCCTCCTTTCTCAGGCAGATATTCATTAGCCTTGCCTCTGTGCCAGGCCAAAACACCCGAACCCAATTGACTGGTTGTTGAATTGGGTTCTATGCAGTTAGCCCGGGGCCTCTGGAGTCCACAAAACACTCATCCTGAGATCTGTGGTGGTGACATAACAGGTGATCACTTTAACCTGGGATCTGTTAGTTATGATTGCCATAAACCCAGCGAACTGTATTGGCTACCATCACTCCTTGGCTATCTGACTGTTTACCATCGTGTTCTTGTTTTGGTCATCTTGGCCATAAGAAACAAAAGGCAAGAGAGGGTGAAGCATTCAATTCCAACCGTGATAGATGCAGTTTGATTAAAGATTTGGCACTTTGGGGATTTTCATGATTATGGTCTGTGATTTTTATATACTTTCCATAGCAATCTTGCTAATATACAATGCGACTTTGAATTAAATTTGACTGCACTCTGCCAGACATTATATTGCTAGGACAACTTTGAACTAGAGAGTTCAGATTTTGGCTATGGAACAAAGGTGGTTGTTGTTGTTGTTTTGTCTACGCCAAGGGACTAAGTTAGTTACCCCTATTAGACCCTGCCTAACCTAATATTTACCCACACAGTGAAAGGCTTGTTTCAATGTCTGATCAGTCTGGCATCTTGGTGTTCATGCTTTTTTTATGGCAGTCTGTTGACAATATGACATATGTGGACTTGCTTCATGCACAACATGGCTGAAATGGCCAAATGACTGACTGATGAGATTTCAACTCAGACAGCTGTTCTTGCAGCTCGGCATCTGAAGAACCATTCCAAGCGGTCAACTGTCTGACATATTAAATCGGATGTTCCTACACGTTAGTGTAAATGGATTGAGATTGGTTTCAGTTCTCATTTGAGTGTGCTAGCTTTTTGATTTGTTTCTTAGCTCTGTCCTGTCTGCAAAATGTCTCTGAAGCCCACATGGCAAGGTCACATTATGAACATTGAACAAGCGTATGCGATTCTGGAGCATTGTTCAAAGGGCCCTCCTCACAGTGTATGTACAGCGGATCATCTTCTGATACTGAATTCAATGCATACTGTATACCATATATGTTTATGCGGATATCGACTCGGACAATTCCCATATGGATAGGATGTCTTGGACTCTTATTGGTGAAACCACGGCCTCCATCAATTTATTGACATAGTATCCTTGCAGATTGCGATATGGGAAACAGGATTACAGGCGGTATCTCTGCACAAACACAGCAAACCCGGAGGAGGGCTTCCAAGCTCCTCGTTTCTCGCTTTCTGGAATTCGAAGTTGGTGTTGAGCCGGGATGACAATGAGATCCCTTTATGGAGGCTGTCAACCCGCATGGGCGCCCCATTAAACTCCTATGAAACCGATCGGGCCTTTATCCCTTTGTGCCGAATTCATACACTTTAGTTACTCTGTACATACATTTCCTCTCCTTTTACAAAAACAATTTATCTCGTCAATCCGCGGCTGCAGTCCTATCTTCGGACGTTACAGTTTTCTAGGCAAAGGCTACGAAGGTGCGCATATCAAAATCAGCGATGAAGTGGAATTCTCAAGGAGAAACGCGGATCACACTGCTTTTGGTAAGTTGATTGTAAAGTCATTCAATTGCGAGATGATCCACCAATATACCTTCGGATTGGCCTGGGATGACGAGTTGAAATATCTTTTAAGTAACAAAATAATGCCGTGATGTTGGATTTAATCATAAAGCTATAAATTCAAGTTTGTCAAATTCCAGTCCGATTTTTCCTCATGAACTACATCTAAAATAGGCATGTAGCTATCCATCTCATAGCAGCGAGTAAAAGGGATCACGCTCACGGACAAGTGAAGGTTTCAAAGCAGTAAAGGTCGAAAATGTCGATCTCATGAAGAATCGGTGATGGAATCGATATTTGAAAAACCAAAGGAATCCAGCTGTAGACTGAGTCATAAGAAAAGTGAAAAAGTTCGAAAAAGTTGATATATTTCCAAGAAAGACGATCAGTCAAAATCATCCATTTTATACAAGTGAGACACGCGACAAATCTGGCATCTTGTTAAGAAGAGCATAGCGAAAGGGGACTTGGGTGGGGGCGGGAGACACAAAATATGTCAAGTCATCAATCCGTCATCTATATACTGATATACCGTTCCAAAGCATAATATTTCTACTTTAATCCTCTGACCACGGAAGGCTGAATGTCCCTACCCAGTCCTCAACCTCTTTTCGTAGCTGTACAATCTCCGAAACCTCCTCTCCCTCTCCGAGATATTCAAAGAATGCCTTCACGCTCGTGGGATTCTTCCGATTCTTAGCTTCGGCTTCAGCTCTGGCAGCCTTGTCGAGTTTCTGCGTGATGATGACGGCGCGGTCGACGATGTCAGCGACGCGGGAGAAATCCTCCGGTCCAAATCCACGAGATGTCATGGCCGGTGTTCCGATCCGTAGACCGCCGGGTTTCATCGCAGATTTATCGCCAGGCACGGTGTTCTTGTTACTTGCCACACCGCAAAGCTCGAGGACTCTCTCCACGCGTGCCCCGTCGACGCCACGATTCTTGAGATCGACGAGAACAAGATGGTTGTCGGTACCACCGGAGACGATGTTGTAGCCCAGTCCGCCGCTGTTTGCAGGGTTGCCAAGGCGAGCTGCCAGGGCCTTTGCATTTTCCAAAACGTGTTGCTGATAGGTCTTGAATTCTGGGCCTTGGGCCTGTTTCAAAGCAACTGCGAGAGCGGTGATGGTGTGGTTATGGGGACCACCTTGATGGCCAGGGAATACGGCGGCGTTGATGGGGTTTTCTAGGTCATACATCACAGGGTTCCCCTTGGCATCATGTCTGCGGATACCTTTGCGGTAGAAGATCATGGCGCCACGAGGTCCTCGGAGCGACTTGTGGGTTGTAGTGGTGACAATGTCGGACTGCGGGAAGGGCGATGGGATGACGCCAGCAGCGACTAAACCGGAAACGTGTGCCATGTCGCTGAGAAGGTACGCTCCGACGCTGTCGGTGATCTTCTTCATGCGTTGATAGTCAATGAGTCTGCTGTAGGCGGATGTTCCGGCAACGATGAGCTTCGGACGGTACAACTTGGCCAGTTCCTCCAGTTTGTCATAATCGATAAGACCAGTTGATTCATCTAGACGATAGGGAAGCGTTTCAAAAAACTTGGAAACGGCAGAAATCTTTTTCGTGGGAGTTTGATAGCCATGAGAAAGGTGACCGCCATGGGGAAGGTCCAATCCCATAAGGCGATCGTGGGGCTGAAGGACAGCCGAGTATGCGTAGAAATTTGCAGGAGAACCAGATAAAGCTGTTGTAAAAATTATAAGATTCGGGGCCTCGAAAATCAGGATGCCACAGACGACTCACGCTGAACGTTGACACCCCACTCTTCCGGGTTCAATCCAAATGTTTGTAGAGCGCGCTGCTGGCAGAGCCGCTCAGCTTGGTCAATGAATTCATTTCCGCCATAGTATCTCGCACCCGGATATCCTTCAGAGTATTTATCTACCGCTAACGGATTAGATTCCTGGCGAAAAAGCTTGTGCCGGGTAACAACTGACTTTGCATCACACTGCCGAGAGCATCAAGGACAGCCTGGGAGGTGAAGTTCTCCGAAGGGATCAGGTTGATGAAATGCTTTTGCCGGCTTTTCTCCTGCGTGTACGTTAGAAAGAAAGGTTGCAGCAAGACGCAAAAAAAGGTAAGTAGCATGAACATACGTTTTGGATAATGTTATACACTGTTGGATCTGCTTGCTCGAGCTTCTCCGCTAAAACCTAGTCCGAGAGAGAAGTTAGCGGCATGTCCGGAGATTTGCTGGTTGGTTCATTCGTACATTCTGGTGTCCATCCGTATGAGCAGAGGCAATGCTCTGCCATTGAACCACTCGTCTTGCAGGATGACTCCATTTTGGAGCGCCGGACAGGTTCGAATATCCGCCAGAGGATGGGCGGAGGAGCTTCGCAGCTTGCCGGCTCCAGCGATTGACCGACATTAGGACTAGGATTTACTGTTCGTATTAAAATGATGACAGCTCAAAATATCGACAAGGAGTTGAGAACACAAAGTAGCAACTCAATGTGCAGAAGAATCAAAAGAGCACAGTGAAATCGGCAGCAAACACGGCTTTCCTCTTGTCCCTCACTTGAGATGTCATTGTCGGCCGAAGTGGCTTTTCCGGGGAGCACCTTGCCGTTCTTGGCTTAGCTTCCTGCCACGTGACGCCGCCGCTGCCTTTCCCGCGGGCATCAACTCTTCTGCTCTTTTTCTCCAACAGTGCGAACCGACATGACAGCAATGTTCACCGGCGTGGTGTTTCTGTGGAGAGTGAAGAGTGTATAGTGTGATTCAGAAGGTCGTCGACACAGGGAGCCGATTATCGTTCATTGCCAGCGCGCCGGACAAGCTGCTTGCACCGTTGCTCTCAAATTTCATATTGTCTGTCGGGTGTTACCCTAAGAGTTCCATGGCGACGATGCTGATTTCCGTCTTCTTGATAAGTTATGTCTCCGATCAGACGTTGGTGTTCTCATTATAGATGGAATGGAAGACAATTATTACTGAACCTGAGAACGTCCAACACATCTGTTACATTCTCGCGAGTTTGCATTGTGTCAGTCCGTTGTATCACACTCCTTAGCACGTATTCCTTAAGGAGCCATGCCAACTGAGTGCTATTTATCCACTTGAAATGGAAACCTCTGTAAGATGCTGTCAATGAACAGGTTTATAGAGATATGTAGCTACCCAAACTCTACGCAGAATCACTCAATCTGGCATCTCCGAGTAGAAGTGATACAAACGTAGCCCGTCAATGAGCCAGGTGTCTTTGAATGCCGTCCACTGATTCCGTAAAGATAAAGGACCTTGCTATAAAGTACGCGATGAACGCGGTAGCAGCGGTGATATCATGTCCGGTTGATAAAAAGCTCCGAGACAGTTTCAAGTATCCACGTTCAACGGAAGCCCATAGGCATTCAGTGCGGGTCTCCGTTCTGAATAATAGAGTATGAGCTCATGAGTCCACAAGCTGACGAGGCCTTTGTTATTAAAATTTTCCCTCTTTTTTCCTTTTTTTCCCAGCCAGGACAAAACTCAGCTATAGCCAATATGCCATTCGACGTTTTCAGCCTGCCAATCTCGCGCCGTATGAGGGTGACTTAATGTGGCGAGAGTCTATCCGTGATAGAAAAGGGGAAAAGGACTCTTCTGGTCCCTGATTCAATTCCCTGAAATGCAGTGGATTGTCGGTTGAGCGAATGCTAGGCGAGAGTCGCTTTTTTTGGATTTCGTTCCTGAAATAAGTGGCGCCCAACTATCGAATGCCGGCCGATCCTTATCGCGGACGCTAGGACCCAGAAGGAACAAAAAAGACAGCGATCCGAGAGCCCTGTCGGATGAGAGGTCGAGAGAGAGAGCAAAGCGCGGTCTAGATGCCGTGCTAGTGACAAGTGAATCATGGTTCGGATGTCTCCCTGGTGGGTTTTAAGCGATGTTGATGTTTATTTCAGAAACTGTGACCGTACTGTTTCACACATACATTGTTGTTTGGAAACAAACCAAACAATCAGCTCAAGCAGTCACTCTGAGTGATAATATCATGGTAATCATTCTCCTGTGAGGCGCGACAAAAGAGACTATTGAATATGTATTGTAATATACTGTAACACCGGTACTGTTGAGATTGGCTGCTGTGGATTGAATTTGGAGTGTAGCACAAGCCTATCAGCAGCCGAGAATGCCCATTTTTAATTCCTTTTCCGCATTGATTTGAGTTGAGATTGGCTGGCGGTTCGGTGCCCCTTGCAGCCAGCAACAGCAGGGATCCCACTGGGCTGACCGCTAAGTCAGGGGCGGCCACTTTGGGCGACACACCTGCAGAGGGCCTTCGGTGGACGCTAAACTGAGCCCTTTAAACCCCTTCGCTCCCCCTGCTGTTGATTCCTCTTCCTCTTCTTCTCTTTCTTCTCTTTCTTCTCTCATCCCATCACTCTTTAATCGCAAGATCATTCATTTCCGGTTTATCAACCGATTACATTCGTTTCGCTCCCGACTCTATACCCCTTGCCTTTGATTATTCAATCAGCCAACCGAAATCTATCAAAATGCGTTTCTCCGTCGCTGCCTCCGTCGTGCTTGCTGCCGGCGCCTCCGCTAGCTATGTCAACAGCAACGCGACTGCCATCATCACTGAGGTTGTCACTGCTTACACCACCTACTGCCCCGGCCCAACCACCATCACCTACGGAACCAACACCTACACCGTGACTTCGGTGAGTTCTCCCTGTTCGGCTCAACCACGGCTCTACAAGTGGACAAGCCCTTCAATTTAGCAGAAACAAACACTAACAACAGTTTCAACCAGGCCACCACTCTGACCATCACTGATTGCCCATGCACCGTCACCCGCCCAATCATCACCACCACCGTCTCTGAGTGCACTGACTGGTGAGTAATCCTTGATATGAATATCTCCCTGGATTGCCCACTGACCTCTTAAACAGCCCACCTGCGCCAACCGGCACCGGTGTCATTCCTCCTCCAGTCAACCCACCGGTCTCCCCCAACAACACCGCCGTCCAGCCTCCTCAGCCACCCCAGGGCACCGGATCCCTCCCCGGATCCAACCCCAGCGCCACTGCTCCATCTCCACCTCAGTACACCGGCGCTGCCGCCCGTATCGTTACTGGTGCTGGTGCCGGTCTCGTTGGTGTTCTCGGCCTTGCTTTCCTCTTGTAAATTTAGTTTTCTTGGAAAGCTCGGGGATGCGGTGTTTGTAAAGAGGCCAATTTGGTTGGCGAAGAAGATGCAAGGGGACGTTCTGTTTGTGTGTGTGCGTATGGGTTGTGGCAATATGAAAATGTCTCATGGACTGTCAATGTAACTAGACGGGCACTGGCAGATTCTCTCTTGCCTGTTGCTTCAATGGGAACATTGGTATTACATGACTTGATGTAGCTGTACGGACTCTTGTGGTTTATGCTAATATACCCTTTCAATCTCTCTATTTGTCTTCATGTAAACAGACTGGCCGTGATGCAAATGTATGACAATCCATCACACTGCAAATCCACACATATATTTCCCCTCAGCTCTTGTGTCACAAAACATGGATGATCATCCAACTCGGAGCATTTGTTCGGGATATATCTCAGATCTGCGACTACTGCTTTTATACCGGCCTAATGTAGCACAAATGCTGTATCCCACAAATGATCATCTTGCTAGGATTTTAATCAGTACAGTATTAATCAGTTGTCACTCTACCATGCTTGCTGGATATTGTTGTATCTGCTTTATGTTGCGAACAGCACATTCTTCTATATCAGACACTTTGATCTTTGTCTAAGAACAGCACGTCGCATAGTGGTATTGATCAATTGATGCTGTTACACATTGTATTCACCATCACCAAATCATGGCTTTACCAAAATCCATTTTCACCATCCACAACCGATTCAAACGCGGCTTGACAGCTAAACCCCCGTCCCATGAACACACACAATCCTATGCACATCAGATCAAAGCTTTGTAGCCATCGTCGGTCAACATGGCCGAGACCAGCCCAGAGCCCATCAAACCCGGTGGCTCTCACGACGAGCTCACTCCCCAAGAGCTAGCTACGGAGAAGAAGCTGCGGCGCAAGATTGACACACTGATCATGCCGACCGTCATCTGCGTCTACCTGATGAACTACATTGATCGGTTTGTCTGTCGACTCCACACTCTTCCCTCCCAAATGTGTCTGTCTGACGAACATTTGAGTAATATAGCAACAACTATGCCGCGGCACGGCTACAAGGTCTAGAGCGGGATCTCAACCTGACGCCGTCGCAGTATCAGACCGGCCTTTCCATCTTGTTCGTTGGCTATATCCTCATGCAGATTCCGTCCAACCTCCTGCTTAACCATGTCGGCCGCCCGTCACTGTACCTGGGATGCTCCACGGTTGCATGGGGAGTTGTTTCGGCATCGACCAGTCTGGTCAAGAATTACTCACAGATCCTGGCTTGTCGGTTTATCCTTGGATTCGTGGGTATGTCATGAGAATACAGCGTTGAATTCCCGTCTTTTCCAATAACTAACACATAATTCAGAAGCCCCATTCTTCGCTGGTGTCTTATTCTATCTGTCAAAATGGTACACCAAAAAGGAGCTCGGTCTGCGCATGAGCATCTTCTACTCTGGCTCGTTGCTTAGCGGCGCATTTGGGAACTTGATCGCCGCGGCCATCTTGAACGGTTTATCTGGAAAACACGGCCTCTCCGCATGGCAATGGCTCTACATCACCGAGGGCTTCGCGACCATTGCCATCGGTCTACTCATCTGCGTCATCCTCCCCGATTTCCCAGATACATGGAGACTCCTCACGCCCGAGATGAAGCGTGTCGCGATCCGGAGGCTCGCAATCGACGCTGCCGAGGCCGACGTCGACGCTGAGAGCGGCGGCATGAGCCAGTGGACCGGCTTCAAACTCGCCATGACAGATATAAAAACCTACCTCCTCGCCCTGGCCTACATGTGCATCAGCGGCGCCAGCGGCTTCCAAAACTTCTTCCCCACCCTCACCGCCACCCTCAGCAACAACAACAACAACAACAACAACAACAACAAGCACAGCAACAACAACGAAACCACCTCCCTCCTCCTCGTCGCCCCTCCCTACATCTTCATACTCCTCTACAGCATCCTCCACTCGCACCTCTCCGACCGCCTCGGCACCCGCTTCTGGTTCCTCATCTACCCGATCCCCATCACCATCGCCGGCTTCCTCACCTTCACCCTCACCACCAGCACTCACGCCTTCACCACGCGCTACCTCTCCCTCTTCGCCATGACATTCGTCTTCACCATGACATCCACATGCTACTCCTGGATCGCAGCCACCATCCCCCGCCCCCCAGCCAAACGCGCCACCGCCTACGCCTTCATAAACTCCGTGGGAAACTCCGCCAGTATCTGGACGCCGTATACGTATCGCGACGGGGACGGGGACGGGGACGGGGACGCGCCGCGGTATCGGTTGGCGTTCGGGGTGTGTGTTGCGCTGCAGGTTGTGGCGGGGTTGACGGCGGTGGTGCTGCGGGGGTATCTCGTGGGGTTGAATCGGGAGTTGGAGCGTGTGGAGAGGGTTGGGGGGAAGGTGGTGGTGGTGGTACAGGTGGAGGATGATGAGGAGAGATTGAGGTTGATGTCGGCTGATGAAGGAGATGAGGAAGAGGATGGCGGACTAGATGAGCCGGTGAGGCTTCCGAAGGGATTTAGGTATATGATTTGATATTGCGGAAAGTTCTTGCTTGTCCCATGGTTTTTTCGTGAGTAGGCGTAAGATGGGCTCCCATGCGGAACGAACCCAAGCGCGGGCTCCACATTCAATCCATGGATCGTGGATTCTGCGTAGATTCAGGGACCCCGCTGGACAGAGTTTCCGCGTTTATCAACATTGTGGACATGATTTCATACAATGTTTTCGAAGAGAAAAAGACATTGAGAATTGGATAGGGGTCAGTCTCAACGGCGTATATGTTCAATGTATGTATGTACTCTGTAGAAGACAACCAAAATGGCCCGAGATATGATGATCACGCCCTGCAAGGAGACAGGTGCATGCATGAAAGGAACCAACAGTAAACAAAGAGCAACAACATGTATAAACGGCTCACAATTCACTTACAAGCACCCCATACATATAGACAGGCGATCCCCAAGATGAAAAAGAACATGCATAAACAATCCATCACAGCTTACTCCTAACCTGCACCTTCTGCCTCTCCGCAAAATACTCCCTAATCCTACCCCTAGCAGCCTCCACAATCTCAACATCCTCCACCGTCGGCGGAATATTAACTTTTCCATCAAACCTACCCACCGCCGCATTCTCAATCAACTCCCTCAGAACCCGCCGAAGCGTCTTCCCGCTTCGAGTCTTGGGAATGATGCCCTGGCCCTGGATGATCCCGCCAAGAGACGCGATGGCGCCGATTTGTTCCCGCACAAGGGCGTTCACCGAGGCGAAGAATTCTTTTGACGGGGTTGCGGGAAGCGGTGCGGCGGCGGCGGCGGCGGCGGTGGCGGATGGCGCCGTGCGTAGGTGGATGAAGGCGAATGGCATGTGTCCCTTGAGGGAGTCGGGGATGCCGACGACGCATGCTTCGCCGATTTCCGGGTGGGAGAGGACTGCTTGTTCGATCGCGCCTGGATGGATGGACTCGGGGGGTTAGAAAATCCTTTTTTTGTACTCCGTATTTGAGACATCAATCAGAAAGAGTGCGGTTGCGGGCCTTACCTGTGCTGAAGCGATGAGCGGCGACATTGATAATGTCGTCGGATCGTGACATTACGTGGATGTATCCGGCCTCGTCAATCATTCCTGCGTCTCCGGTATCCAACCATTTGCCGTCGAACCGTTTCAGGTACCCCTTATAGAAGCGCTCGTCGTCATTATAGAGAGTGGTGAATGCTGTCGGGGCAAGAGGAAGGGCGAGGACAATGTTACCCATTGTGCCTTTTGGCACTTCGTGTCCTTCGTCGTTGACGACACGGGCATCAAAGCCCGGCATCGGTTTTCCGGCTGATCCCGGCTTCACCGGGAATGGTTGATGCGTATCTCTGCTGGTCTGGTCTAGCCCAAGGGGGCTCCTCAATGCCAGGCCCGACATTGGTGACCCAGATTCAGACGTCCACCAATTGTCCACCACCATCGAACCGGGAGCACCGTGCTTGTTCAACAAGTCCTGGTAGAGACGCACGATGCTGGGCTCACTTCTCTCACCGGCAAGGAATATGGCTCTCAGATGCCGTAGCCCCTCACGCCGGCCTACTTCCTCGAACAAAGATGCATCAGGGTCATCTTTGCGGATTGCGCGGAGAGCAGTTGGTGCTGTGGAGAGAACATTGACCTTGTGTTCTTCGATCATTCTCCAGAAAACACCGGCATCTGGTGTGCCTATGGGCTTTCCTTCATACAGGACTGTTGTCGCTCCTACGAGGAGAGGTCCGTAAAGAATGTATGAATGGCCTACAACCCAGCCGATATCCGAGGAACAAAACATAACGTCCCCTGGGCCCTCGATGCCAAACAGGTATTTGACTGAAAGGCTAAGACCAACAGCATGTCCGCCAGCTTCTCGAACGACGCCCTTTGGCGAACCGGTCGTCCCTATGTGAGAATCACATTAATATACACCGTGATAAGAAACTCAAGAAGAATCTCGGCGTACCACTGGTATAAATGACATATAAACTGTCATTACTCTTAACAGCCACCGCCTCTGCTCTTACCCCCCTGTTCCGAGCACTCTTCACGATTCGCTGCCAGTTGCGCTGACCTTCCAGTTTCTCCATCGGAGCCCACCGCAGCTGCTCTCGTTGCCACACTATGACCTTGCTCGGCTTGAAAGAGCTTTTCGCAATAGCGCCTTCGACGAGCGGCTTATAGTCGATAACGCCTTTGCTGCCTTCAACACCGCACGAGGCCGTCATGATGGCGCGCGGTTTCGCTGCTTCGATGCGCTGTGCAAGCGAGGTAGCAGCGAATCCGCCAAAGACAGCGGTGTGCACCGCGCCTAATCTCGCAACGGCGAGACAAGCGTACAGTGCTGCCGGAACCATTGGCACTGCACAAAGGAGTGACAAGATAAGCATATATGTTGAGTGACGATCCCCTCCCCCC